>JAGFPH010005995.1:76029-86459 GCA_018207615.1 Philaenus spumarius
AACTAAAAATATACGCATTTATCTCCTAAGTAAAATTAAATTAAAATTTAATTATGCTACAATATAATACATAAATATATACATCAACACACTTACATTCTCAAACAAACACACATTCACTAACATGCCTCAAATCCCGCCCGAGATCCCGAAACTACCCAAAACTGTCGCAGAACCAACAACCCAAAGCCTTCTTGAACTGAACACGGTCATTGATGCATTTCAAACTCTCCGGCAATGAATTCCATAGCCTACATGCCGTCACAGTGAAAGATTTATTAAATATCTCAGTTCTGTGCCTGGGTGTAAGTAATAATGAAGCTCCTCGTCGTGTGTCGGTAGCATTTACTTGTGAGCTAAAGACAAACCTTTCTGCCAGCGAGGCAATCCAGTGAGCAGAATAGCGTGCAATAACAACAAAATGTCATAATTTAAAAAAAAACTAAGTTTTAGAATTGAAATTTGTTTATAATATTTTGTCACATGATCGTCATGTTTTAAGTCAAAAGTAAACCGTAAATAATAATTTTGAGCACGCTGAAGTTTGTTAGCTAATTCCGCAGTCATGTCATTTATAACCGTATCACAAATATGGAAAAAATAATGTGTTCACAAGCTGCGCTCTAACATTAAACGGCAAGCAATCTTTTACTTTCTTCAGAGTGTGCATGCCAGCAAACACTTTATTGCGCGTGTCAATAACATGGTCTGTCCAGCTTAGAGTAGTGTTTATAGTGAGACCAAGATTTTTTACTTTAGAACAACAAGGCATTTATTTATTATTTCCTTTTATTATAAGTTTCGGCCCACTACTTAAATCAATTTATTTGCGAGTCTTTTAGAACAGATACGTATAGATTTAGTTTTACTGTGATTTAACGTTAAACCATGCCTAACAGCCCAATAATCGATAGCATTAATATCAACATTTATTGTATCTATTGCCTCATCCATCTCTGAGATATAAAAATGGTTATACACTTGAAAATCGTCAGCATTTAAATGAAACCTCGAACAGTTTAGGCTTCTATATATATAAAAGCCAAATCCACTGACTCACTGATCACGATTTCTCAAAAACTACTAAACGGATTTTAACTAAATTTGGTATATAGCTTCCTCTAGGGCCATAGGTGCTCACTAAGAAAGTTTTTCAAAGAATTCTAAATTTTAGGGAGGGTTTGGGGGGGGGAGTAAAGTTACTAAATAACGATTTCTCTAAAACTACTGAACGGTTTGGAATGAAATTCGCTATGTAGTTTCCTCTAGGGCCGTAGGTGCTGATAAGAAAGGGTTTCAAAGAATTCTAAATTTTAGATAGGTTTTGGGGGGTTCAAAGTGACTAAATCACGATTTCTCTAAAACTACTGAATGGATTGGAATGAAATTCGCTATGTAGCTTCCTCTAGGGCCGTAGGTGCTGATAAGAAAGGGATTTAAAAAATCGAAATCATAGGGGGCCTTTGGGGGTCAAAGTTACTAAACCACGATTTCTCCAAAACCAGGAACGGATTGGAACGAAATTTGGTATGTAGCTTCTTCTGGGGCCATAGGTGCTCTTTAAGAAAGGTTTAAAAAAAATAAATTTCAGAAGGGGTTTTGGGCGTTCAAAGTTACTAAAAAAACACCGAACTGATTGGAATGAAATTTGTTATGGAGCTTCTTCTAGGGTCTCATTAAGAAAGGGTTTTAAAAAATTCGAAATTTTAGGAGGGTTTGGGGGGTCAAAGTTACTAAAAAAAAACCACCAACGGATTGGAATGAAATTCGCTATGTAGCTTCCTCTAAGGCCGTAGGTGCTGATAAGAAAGGGATTAAAAATATTCAAAATCATTGGGGGTCTTTTTGGGTCAAAGTTACTAAACCACGATTTCTCCAAAACCACGAACGGATTGGAACGAAATTTGGTATGTAGCTTCCTTTGGGGCCATAGGTGCTCTTTAAGAAATGTTTCAAAAAAAAAAATTCAATTTTAGAGGGGGTTTTGGGGGGTCAAAGTTACTAAAAAAAAAACACCTAACGGATTGGAATGATATTTGTTATGTAGCTTCCTCTAGGGCCTCATTAAGAAAAGGTTTTAAAAAATTCTAAATTTTTAGGAGGGTTTAGGGGGGGGGTGAAAGTTACTAAAACAACCACCAACGGATTGGAATGAAATTTAGTATGTAGCTTCCTCTAGGGCCCTATGTGCTCGCTACGAAAGGTTTTTTTAAGAAAATCGAAATTTTAAGGGAGTTTTGAGGGGTCAAAGTTACTAAAAATCCCCATAAGAAGTGCATAGTATAATTCCGAATGTTGGGAGTATTTTCAACACACAAAGCATTACGTGCTTCGCACGCCATTCCGCATATTGGGAGTATTTTCAATACACAAAGCATTGCGTGCTTCGCACGCCAACCCCAGGGTAGAATCCATCACGTGGCTTTGAACCGGGTATTTCTACGGTATTTAACGTTTTGATCGATTTTCTGGGCTCCAAGCGAGCTATAAGGTCGCGTAAAAAAATAAAAATGTGCAGAATAACATCCCACATTTATATTTGTAGAAAAAACTCAAAAACAAATTCATTCTCGTAGGAAAAATCCCAAAAAAAACGTTACTTCCGATTGTTGGATTTTTTTTGCTAACGAACTCGTCCGAGCGACGCAGATAACCAACATGTGTACCAAATTTGAACCAAATCGGACTTAAAATGCGGCCGCTAGAGTGCGAACACATATATACACATATATTTGATTTTTAATGACACCCCAAAACTTGTTCTGGGGACCATGATCGGTGCTCATTTGCTACTCCCGACCTTGGGTCTTACCATAAGTTCCACTGCAATAGCTCATTTTCCTTATGGAAATTTGCTAATGATTCCGATTTTCAAAATAAATCGCTGAACTATTAATCCTCGGCAGACCCAGCCACCATCTTGAATTTCAACTCCCATAAGAGCAATGTTAAACGGGTAGTAAGACTACTGGAGTAATAATGATCAGAAAATTATTCTGTATATGTCATTTAAAAGTTTAGGACAGTCCGAATGTGGATATCTTTTAGTTTTTAAAATTTGTTTTCAACTAAATTTGTCCTTGGACTTAACTCAAAATTAAAGTTAGCCATTTTTTTCCTATTCTTATTTAAGTGAGACTCTTTGCACTTTTGATTTCGTCGATGATTTCTTCTTCTTTATTGGTTTACACACGCACCAATATGGACCAGAAGTTTAATGTAACAGCTGATCGTAAAAGAAGAAGAAATAGACGAGGCAGTGGTAAATTCAAAGGCTTAAACTCTATATCTGTATGGGTTTAGTCACGTCACGCTACCGATTTAATGGACATTGTGCTTCCTCATTTTGTTAAGTTGTGTTAAATTACTTGGTGTGTGTGTACTATGTGATACTTCTGAAATGGACAGAGTGTTTTCTCATTTTATTTATTATATAGCCTATTTCCTAACTTAGTTGTTATGGTAATGAATGCAGGGTAAATGCGTTCAATTAACTTGTGCCGTTTTCTGTAGAGGCCTAACCTAAAATTAGGTTGTTAAACTATTAATACCAATTAGCTGTTTAACTTTCATATTTAACAACACATGTAAAAATAAACGTTACCAGGAACCGGCACATACTTTCTCACAAACATATTTAAATTATTAAACAGATTCACTGTGACTTCATAATTGTAGGTGGGGCAGGAGATGTGATATTAAAGTAGGAGAATAACTAATAAATGTTATTATTATTAGCTAGAGAGAAAACTGTACGATCGATTTCGAACAAATTTGCACCAAACTCGTCAATTAGGTCTGTACAGGTTTGAAAAACAACCACGTTTTCAG
This sequence comes from Philaenus spumarius, assembly GCA_018207615.1. Lineage (NCBI taxonomy): Eukaryota > Metazoa > Arthropoda > Insecta > Hemiptera > Aphrophoridae > Philaenus > Philaenus spumarius. The sequence continues at coordinate 79,861 of JAGFPH010005995.1, forward strand.
CCAAAAAACCACCAAAAATCAGTTGTTATTATTAACTAAACGAGAATTTTTAGAAATATTCGGTTTTTTAGATATAAGTACATTAAGGGCTACAAATAAGAAAAATTTTATCAAAATCGTTAGAGCCGTTTTTTTATAAAAAAATAATAACTGATTTATTGGAGGGTTGTTTTTCCAAATATTTCAAAACCTTTTTTCGTGCTCCTATACAGGCCTAATTGACATATTTGGTTCAAATTTGTTCGAAATCGATAGAATAGTTTTCTCTCTAGCTTTGTATACATACAGACATACAAACAGACATACAGACATACATACAGACATACACACAGACATACAAACTCAAGAGGTCAAAAAACGGATATTGCAGTAAAAATCTCAACATTGAATTTTTTTGCGATCAATATACTTTCTCTATGCTATAGTATAGTGAGAAAGTAATATAATAAAGTAAACATTTTTGAAGATTTTTAAGAAACCTGTATTGATTCAGAATAGGTCAAACCTAAAATTGTATTTTCTTAATTATTTTTTGACTATAGAGATTTTAATTTTTTTAGATTTCAATTTTAATTGGGACAAGATACAAATAATGATCAAATTTGGGATAAAACCAATATAACCAACGATTTATATTCATGATAGTATTCACTTCTGTCCCATGACTGCTTTCTATATGTATTCGTATACTTTTTTTAACGAACGATTTTCGTGAAATTTAAAATTAAACTTTTTAACGGTCACCATTGGGAAAATTTTAATAATTACGTTTTGGTTGTCATACAAACAACAAAAAATGTGTTCATAAAATTTTGAAGCCAATATCTTATTTATTTTCATAATCATAAAGTTTTTTCTGTCGAAAAAACACTAATAATTTTAGGACCTACGTTTATATAAACTTTTTTCTTATGCAACAAACATGCTGGTGAAATTATTAGACCAAAATATTCAAGTACTCTGTATTTAAACTGTCACAGCTAGTATTAAATAGATTCGTCTGTGTTTCCACAGAAAATAACAAATAAAAACACAGGCAGCCGTTAGAATTAAAATGATCTAATTCTATTTATGTTTATAAATTATTTTACATGCAAGCTCATGCAATGTATTTGATTGCAGGGAGAGATTAAGCGGTGTAAAGCCTCCTGTGCTCAGGTCGGAAGTGGACTTCGACCCGGGAGCAAAGTATCACGTCCCCGCTAACATCCCTTATATAAGGTAAGTTCATCTTCATTTCGTAATACACGTAATTATTACGTTTTTTACAGTTAAATGCTTTGTATTTTTGTATAGAGTCCTCCTTCTTACAGGAATTAAGATTAATACAAATTCAGGATTCTTTGCTATCCACCTGTACAGGTCTCCGGATGAATAATCGACCATAACAAAGTCTCCAGTGGGTAATGCAATGACGCTTTACGGTCGACTATTCGACAGTTATTAAAAACGCTGACGTTTGCTTGATTTTACACGCAATTTTATTGGATGTTGCCTATTTTTTGCCGAGCTTTTATGAGGTGTTTGGTTAGCTGTGGGACCAGTATTCGATACAGACCTGATCTCTGTCTCCACGTGATACTCAGAGAACGTTATTTCCTGATTATCCATCTGAAGTTGCATACAGAGAGTCCCATAAGTAAAGTGCCAAACTTCGGGGAATGGTACTATGGGTCAAAATAAAAAAACAATTTCATATAGACACAAATTAAGAAAAAGGTTCATATAAACATAGGACTGAAAACGCTTCGTTTTCTAGATACCCACCATTTTGTTTTTACAAAATGATTATTTTGTTTGTACAAAATAATTCTTATCTACAGAACGGTTTGACTGATTGAGTTCAAACTTGGCATGAAGTTTAACCTAACAATGACATATCCCAAGAAAAATAAACGATTGAAGCCAATAAAAATGGCGGCTGTTTGAAAATTTCAAACCCAAATTACTCGAAAACCGTACATTTTAACAAAAAATATCAAGACACCTTTTTTGTAGCCCTTTTGATTCCCTTTCGAATGGTGTTTAACCTAACAATGGTATATCTCAAAAAGAAAAATAAGCTATTAAATCCAATCATGAGTTTCAAAATGGCGGCTGTTTGAAACTTTCAAACCTAAATGACTCAAAAACCGTACATTTTAACAGAAAGTGTCAAGATACCTTTTTTGTAGCCCTTTTGATTCCCTATCGGATGGTGTACCTGTCCAAACAATCAGATGCTGGGTAGTAGCTAAGTTAAAGATACAAATTTGCATACAATGTTGTAGTATTTACTGTGTTGGTGTAGGATGCAGGGTTGACCAAACCAATTACACATGACTTAACCTTCATCCGATTGTTCCGACAGTTACACCATCCGATAGGGAATTAAAAGGGTTACAAAAAAGGTATCTTGACATTTTTTTTAAATGAACGGTTTTTGAGTAATTTAGGTTTGCAATTTTCAAACAGCCGCCATTTTGCAACTCATGATTGGATTTAATCGCTTATTTGTCTTTTTGAGATATATCATTGTTAGGTTAAACTTCATGCCAAGTTTGAACTCAATCAGTCAAACCGTTCTCCAGATAAGAATTATTTTGTAGAAAAATCTAAATGGCGGATATCTAGAAAACGAAGCGTTTTTGGGTCTATGTTTATATGAACGTTTTTCTTATTTTGACCCATAGAACCATTCATCGAAGTTTGGCACTTTACTTATGGGGCACCCTATATATCAGTTTGTATGATTATTATAAGATATTAACTAAATACAGAAATATGTCTTTACTTAATTTGGATTTAATTTTAACAGAGTTGCAAGTGTTAACTGTTCTTCGTACTGTCTTTAATTCTCCAGTAAACGAGAAAAAAACCGACGACGTACCCTATATAGCCGCATCTAAAACAGTGCAACTTCTTGCAGCTGAGCTTTTTGACATTGCCTCATTTAAAACCATTTTATAAATCCATCTTTTTTGCTGAAAAAAAAACTGAATATTCTTTATAAAATTGCGGATCCAGCTTGCGATTCACTTTTGATTGTACATTTTTTATTGTGTAATGAAAAATGTTCAAACTTTTGGTACTTAAAAAATTTCAATTACGTGACTATCGAACGGCATTTAAAAAAATGTGAAACGCAAAATGGATGCGTTTTGTGACTGTGTTTAAAATGAGACCTTACAAACAAATTTATGATATAAAATAAGCGAAGTAAATGTTTATTAAATTAACATTGCTCTTGCGGGATAAACATCCAAGATGGCCGCCACTACAGCAGACATTTAACCTCAACGATATAACGGATTTTTATTTTGAGCTACTAAACTTAATTTAATATACCGGTGATGTAAATTCTTTATATCTCTCTTTCATTTATATCAAAGGTCTTGTTCTCGAATTTTGTGTTGTTTCTCCCCTTTTATTAATTTGATGCTTAATTAAACACCAACAGCTATTAACTGTTCAATGGTCGAGTTACTACGTCAGTAAAAGTATTGCATTAATCTAAAATAAAATGCAATAAATTTGCATGGATTTTATAGAATGTGTCGAAAAGGTTAAAATTCAACAAAAAGAAGAAGTAAAAATATTTTAATTTGCAAATGCCTTCTGGTGTAAATAATAGTGTAATAAGCAAACGAATTTTTGGTGTGTAATGCATAAACCTCATCCCAATTCTGAAGGGATCGGTTAAACATTTTAAAATTAAAGCCTCTAACGATTGAACTCTCACATTAAAGGCCTTATACTTTTTTAAAGTTAGGCTTATACTGAAAAAACACACACTCCTTTAATGCATTTACATTCATTACCATAGCAACCAAGTCAGCAAATTTAGACATTTGAGAGAAAAAATAAAAAGCACTACGTCCATTTTAGAGGTACCACCAAGTAAACACAACTTATAAAATGAGGAAGCACAATGTCCATTTCATCGGTAGCGTGACGTGACTAAACCCATACAGCTATTGAGTTTAAGCCTTTGAATTTACCTCTGCCTTTTTATTTCGTCGATTTCTTCTTCGTTTACGATCAACTGTTACATTACACTTCTGGTTTATATTAGTAAGTGTGTAAAACGATGAAGAAGAAGAAATCATCGAAGAAATCGAAAGCGTCTTACTTAAGACGCGTAACTCATCCAAAAAGTGCTCGGTGCGTCTACAGACGTTTTCACTTTAAAACAATATCCTCGTACGTCCTTGTATTCGCGTATTTTTCGCATTGAAATCTATTTAAATACACGTATGTCCAAAGTTATACTGTATTGTTATTAGCGAATTTCTATAGGAAAAATGAGCTATTGCAGTGGCCCTTATGGTGAGACCCAAGGTCGGGAGTAGCAAATGAGCACCGATCATGGTCCCCAGAACACGTTTTGGGGTGTCATTAAAATTCATATATATATATGTATATATATATATATATATATATAGGAGTAAGCATAGGCACATTTTGTTACATTTAGGGACGCATGGGCATAATTTGCTACCTCAAATGTAGCAATTTAGAGGTCGCAAAAGGTGTGGTCTCCGTGATGCAAGGGCACAATTTGCTACTCGATGTACAATTTGCTACTTCTTTGATTTCTCTGTTTTGCTACCTAGATAGTAGAATCGCTACCTAGTAATGCCAACTTAGGAAAATAAAATATTACTAATGCTTATGTGTATTTTATGTCTGTTCTGGATAAAGAGAAATACTGTAGTTAAAACCATAAAAGAGGCAATGTGAATTATTCTGAAGTCTTGGCCATTTGCAAGCAATCATTTAAGGTTCCATCGCATCTCCGCAAATATTTAAGGCACCATTGCATCTCCACAAACATTTAAGGCTCCATCGCATCTCCGAAAATATGTAAGGCTCCATCGCACCTCCGCAAACATTTAAGGCTCTATCGCATCTCCGCAAATATTTAAGGCTCCATTGCATCTCCGCAAATATTTAAGGCACCATCGCATCTCCACATACATTTAAGGCTCCATTGCATCTCCGCAAATATTTAAGGCACCATCGCATCTCCACAAACATTTAAGGCTCCATCGCATCTCCGCGAATATTTAAAGCTCCATTACTAATACATTGATTTAAAAAAATGCTTCTTCATAACCCTAAAATAAAGTTAACTATATGAAGCTAAACAGTTTTCACTTCTAACGGCAGTTATATGACTGCCTGTATTTTTGAATTTAGTTCTAAATAGAGGCGTATAAAAATATGTATCAATTTCAATAACGTCTTTTAGAAAACAGGTTTCCCGTGAACTTTCGATATGGACGATAATTCACATACGCAAAGGATGTACTTATGCCCCATAAAATATGGGACCCATATTTTGACATTTCTTTATGGGACTTTTTATTTCATATTTTATAAATTATTTTGATTTAGAAAATGAAACGTCATAACTATGAAATAATTCACAGATAAAACATTGGATTTTATTATACAAAAAAACAAATACCATCCCGCTAACTCAAACCGTTTTTGAATTATAAGCGTTTAAATAATGTCTCACACACCGCGTATAGAGCTGTACGTAGCCCTACGAAGAACGATCATACCTCCAGTAATACGAAGATTACCCATGAACTAATGGACCGATATTGATTATATTTAACAGTAACATACAAAACAGATATATTATGTATGCCCCTTTAAAATATAGGGCCCACATTTGGAAAAATGTTTCTGGAGTTTACCATTTTATATTTTACGAATTATTTTGATTTAAAAAATAATAAGTCAAAATTATGAAATAATTTACGAATAAAAAATTCTCTTTTATGTATACAAAAAGTCACATAGCATCCCGCTAACTTACACCGTGTTTGAGTTATAAGCGTTTAAATAATGTCTTACACGCCGCGTATACGTATACGTTATACGTAGCCATACGAAGAACGAACATACCTCCAGTAAAACGACGATTACCAATGAACTAATAGACCGATAATAACGATATTTCTCATACAGATACAAAACGGACAAATGTATGCCCCTTAAAAATATAAGGCACACATTTTGAAAAATGTTTCCAGGGTTTAAACATGAAACCTAGATGGTTAAATTAACATCTAACTAAATATTTAAACTAAAAATACCATAAATAACTAAAAAGACAACTAAAATTCACAAAATGTGACGAAATAGTCTTAAACGATTCCACGCCGGCCATTTTTGAGCTAAAAGCTACCTATAAAACCTAGATGGTTAAATTAACATCTACACTAAATACTTAAACTAAAAATACCATAAATAACAAAAATGTCAACTAAAATTCACAAAATGTGACGAAATAGTCTTTTAAACGATTCCTACGCCGGCCATTGTTGAACTAAAAGCTACCTATGAAACCTAGATGGTTAAATTAACATCTACACTAAATACTTAAATTAAAAATACCATAAATAACAAAAATGACAACTAAAATTCACAAAATGTGATGAAATAGTCTTTTAAACGATTCCTACGCCGGCCATTTTTGAGCTAAAATATACCTATGAAACCTAGATAGATGGTTATATTAACATCTACACTAAATACTTAAACTAAAAATACCATAAATAACAAAAATGACAACTAAAATTCACAAAATGTGACGAAATAGT
>JAGFPH010005996.1:9546-22651 GCA_018207615.1 Philaenus spumarius
CAAACCCCCCCTAAAATTTCGATTTTTTCAAACCCTTTCTTAGTAAGCACCTATGGCCCTAGAGGATGCTACATACCAAATTTCATTCCAATCCGTTCAATAGTTTTTAAGGAATCGTGATGAGTGAGTGAGTGAGTGGTATTTCGCTTATATATATATAGATTATTGTAGCAAGTGCATCACTAAAGATGACGACATTTTAATTGAAAAGCGTTTCAGTAAATAAACTTATAAGTCAAACTCAAAAGCTGTTGGTCAGGCGGCGACGTTTCTGTTAAAACTAACGTGTTTAGACAGATTTGTTTGCTCTGTATGTGTGCTGCAGTTGTGGTCTGTTAACTAAAAGCTGTCAAATATTTAAACTATGTTCTCCATTATTATTAACTAATAGAAGCCCCCGTTAAAAATCACAGGCAGATTAATTAGATACACATCAGAAATACATAATTTAAAAACAACAAACTTTGTGTAGGCCTACCTAACTATACTGAAGATATGTTTAACTCGTTAAAAGTGTACAATTAATTATAAAGATGATTTAGATTTGATTTATAAAACTGTAGGCCTTTTTGTAAATCATTGTATTTATATACATAATTATAAATCAAAATAAAGATAACAATATACGCTTTTAATTGCTTTTTACCTTATACTAGGGGAGACCCCTGCGTGCTCAACACGCCAACCCCCTTCTATACGATGGAAAATTCTAAAAACATATGTTATGTTCTATTTATAATAAAGGTGTAGAATTAATAACAACGTCAAAACTAAGATGGTAAATAATGGTAAACGTTCAAATCAAATTATTTCGTATATTTTATAACAGCAGTTATAATAAAGGTTAAAAGAACCAGCAAGGCTCAGGTCTACACTTAGTCAACAACCTAACAAAAAAAATTGGAAATACAAATAATTGTTTCGTATTTTGAAATCAGCTGTTAATATTGGTTACTAACTATCAATTATCGTATGTTATCAATAAATAGGCCTACTATTACATTATAATATGTCTTATTTATTTTTAATTATGATGTAACATAGTTTATGTTTACTTGTAAATTCCGCAACGCAAGTTATTACATTATAATATGTCTTATTTATTTTTAATTATGATGTAACATAGTTTTTTATTACTTGTAAATTCCGTAACGCAAGTTTGTATTAGTTTTGAGTGTGTTGAAACATGTGTTGGTTCAGTCTAGGCCTAACTTAAAATATTATTTTGTACTAAGCTGGACATCGGAATCAAATGTGTTATCTGTTATTTTATTCGACTTGTTGCTATGGTAATGAATGTAAATACACTCAAGAAGTTTTTTCATCAGACTAGGCCTGACCTAAAATTATGTTTAATTTACTTTACCTGCCTTAACGGCAACATACACACATAATTTATGTTTATGAGCACATCTTTGAATGATTTTTGTTTCATCTTTAAATTGTCGTTTTTAGTTTTTTATATTGTTGCTTATTTATTGGTATACAGTTGTTAGACGTTATGGATTTAACGTCCAACTAGATCCTGTGAATTTGTTCCGAGTAAATTTACAAATATTGAAATAAAAATGTTTTTATGATTATGAATTCTATAATATCTTACTCAGGGATAGTGTAGCTTTTTATTAGTAAAACTATTTTTTCAATCGATTCAGTAGTTCCAGAGAATAGACCCTACATACAACAAATTTTACGTCTTTGTAGGAAACAGCTGACTACTGTTATTGTTACAGTCAATAAACATATTATGTAATGGCGCATACCCTTTTGTTAAATATTGAGTATATTTTGTTGTTCTTTTTATGTTCAATAGATCCTGTAGTTTTTCTAAAAGTATATAAAACACGCTTGTAATTTTGACATAAACTTTCAAAGCAATCAATGAAGAACTTTCGGAGATTATCGATTTTGAACAAACGCACATTTACATTTTTACTAGCTGGCCCGACCCGGCTTTGCACGGATAGACAAATCAAAGTTAAATGTATATTAACAACAACAAAAAATTATATCAATAAATATATTACACTATGTATTTCTTATGGGGATTTTTAGTAACTTTGATCCCCCCCCCACCCCAAACCTCCATTAAAATACTGATTTTTTAAAAACTCTTTCTTAGCGAGCACATGGGGCCCTAGAGGAAGCTACATAACAAATTTCATTCCAATCCGTTCGGTGTTTCTTTTTAGTAACTTTGACCCCAAACCCCCCTAAAATTTCGAATTTTTTAAAACCCTTTATTAGCGAGTACCTAGGGCCCTAGAGGAAGCTACATACCAAATTTCATTCCAATCCGTTCGATGATTTTTTGTAGTAACTTTGACCCCCAAACCTCCCCTAAAATGTCGATTTTTTTAAAAAACTTTCTTAGCAAGCACCTATGCCCTAGGGGAAGCTACATGCCAAATTGAATTCCAACGCGTTCGATGGTTTTAGAGAAATCGTGATTTTGTAACTTTGACCCCCAAACCCCCATAAAATTTCTAATTTTTTAAAACCCTTTCTTAGCGAGCATCTACCTAGAGGAAGCTACATACCTAATTTCATTCCAATCCGTTCGGTAGGTTTTGAGAAATCGTGATTTAGTAACTTTGACCCCCAAAACCCCCTAAAATTTCCAATTTTTGGAAACCCTTTCTTATTGCGCGTCTAGAGCCTATAAAGAGTATTAGTGCCAAATTTCATGTTTGTAGGCCTCGTAGTTTTGGAGAAACTGTAATGAGTCAATGAGTCAACGGTATTTGGCTTTTATAAGTATAGATTATATAGATTGATATATTTCAAATGATTTGGAAATTATGATGATTACTATTATAATGATGAAATTAATAATCGAATATATTTATGTTATACAAAGATGTACAAATGTTTAAGAAGTTAAACGAATGGGTATAAGTTCTTTGAATTTTTATAAATGAATATATTGATGATAAAATGTTGTATTTATGTTCACTATATAACCTCAAATCAAAACTTATAACGTATCATAACAACATACATTAGTTCTATAACTCATATTTAACAAAAATCAACTCCACAAGTCATTGTATTATTGATTGAAGTTGTTCAAAGTATAATATACCCTAGATTTTGTTTTATTATATTGCTACTCACGTACGGACGGACTTACACTCGCTTTAATAGGAGTTGATTATTGCTTAAGTTTCGCCAGCATTAAAAAAATATTCAAAGTAGTAATGGCAACACACATCTCGTCTTTATTCTTTTCCGTACATCGTTTGTTTTCTGCGTTTCGCCTACACTAATTGCTCAAGTGCTGATCCACTTAAAGACTTGAAAGGGCGAAGACGAGAGATTACAATTTTACGAGCAATTAAAACCAGATCCTCTTTGATACCGTTTAAACGTCACCGCTTTAGTTCCTCGTTATTTTTTTTAAAGAAATTTCTTTGCATTACAGTTGTAATTCCTTTCTACAGCAAAGTAATTGCGAGAGATAAAAGTATTTGCCGGTAATCCTTCGTTAGCTGAATCTCCGTCTTAAAGGATTATCAATAACTGCAGTCTGTTGTAAAGTCGTTACCGATGGTAATCAAGATTTTTTTAAATATTTTCAACTTTAAAATGTTAAAGTATGGGTGCACTTCACTCTTTCCTCCGTATATTATAAACCACCAGCTGACCCGTACGGCGTTGCCCGTGGTGGTTGGTATTTTCTGTATTTTTAACGTAATTGTATTCTTTTAATTGTTCAGTTAGTGAGTGGTATTTGGCTTGTATATATATAGATCTTAAATAATAAAAGCACTATTGTCATAATAATAGAAGATCTGAAATTATGATTTTAGTAACTTTGATCAACCCAAACCCCCCTAAAGTTTCGAATTTTTTCATACCCTTTTCTTAGTGAGCACCTATGGCCGTAGAGGAAGCTACATACCAAATTTCATTCCAACCCGTTCGGTAGTTTTGAAGAAATCGTGATTTAATAACTTTGATCCCCCAAACCCCCCCTAAAATTTCGAATTTTTCAAACCTATTTTTAGTGAACACTTATGGCCCTAGAGGAAGCTACAAACCAAATTTCATTCCAATCCGTTCGGTAGTTTAGAAGAAATCGTGATTTAATAACTTTGACCCCCCAAACCCCCAAAATATCGAATTTTCTAAAACCCTTTTTTAGTGAACACTTATGGCCCTAGAGGAAGCTACATACCAAATTTCATTCCAATCCGTTCGGTAGTTTTGAGGAAATCGTGATTTAATAACTTTGATCCCCGCCCCAAACCCCACCTAAAATATCGATTTTTTTAAACCCTTTCTTAGCGTATGACTATGGCCCTAGAGGAAGCTACATACCAAATTTCATTCCAATCTGTTTGGTAATTTTGGAGAAATCGTGATTTAATAACTTTGATCCCCCCAAATCCCCCCTAAAATTTCGAATTTTTTCAAACCCTTTCTTAGTGAGCACCTATGGCCCTAGAGGAAGCTACATACCGAATTTCATTTCAATTAGTTAGGTAGTTTTTGAGAAATCGTGATGAGTGAGTCAGTGAGTGAGTGAGTGAGTGGTATTTCACTTTTATATATATAGTTAAACTTCATGACTGATAGTGGGAAACTAAATTTTAACAACCTAAAAAAGTTATTGTAGAATAATATCGAAACTGGAATAGGCGATATAACATAGGCAGCTGACCGTCATGTTGTTGAGGTGATATAACAGCGTTGCCAGATTTGTCTGAAAGTAAGAAATGCTACCAACATGTCATGTTTAGAAACAAAAACATGTCACCAGCTTAATATTTTTTTTTTTAAACTAAGAAGAGTTACCTAGTTATCCATGTTTACAAAATGGAAACATAATGTGACTAGAGACTGTAAACAAGAACTGGAGGGTTTTGGAGGGAAGGGGTCGCATTCTCAGTTATAAAAACAACTTAATTGGTGTTTTAAACTTATAAGTTTACAAAAATTTCTTAGAATATGTGAAAAGGTTACCTCAATTATTTGCTAAATTCCAAGTTATCGTTCTCCTGCTTTAACACAGTGCTGCTGAGGTCCATTAGACTTTAACACTTCTTACCTGAAACAGAAACGATTGTCATTAAATATTCTACTTATAAATTACCTTATTTTACGTTTACTGCTCGCAGTCCTTTCTTTGGTCACCGTTTAGTTGAAGAAGCGCGCTTCGCCTATTCTTCAGGCATTGTCGAATCACAAAAATTCTTTAAGAAAAATGGCATTTATACAATGCTCGTCAATTACATAAACACTTTAAAAATCACATCAAAAAACACAACACAAATAATTCGGTAAAGTTCATGCGAATCGTTTAGGAAAGCCGCCCCATTACTAATCGTGGTTATCTTGGTTAGCGGGGAGAAGGTTGTGGAAGGTGTAACTTCAGATCTGATAATAATGTCAAAGATTGTATTAGACTGGAAGTGCGTTTTTCCATTTATCAGCGACGTTGGGTCTGCTATATTGTGTATATGAAATTCCTCGAGGACGTTTATTTTTGGTCCTTTGGAAGTTTTACATAATATTTCCATGTTCTCTGTTTGAAGTTATTGTTTGTTAATGATAGATGTTGAATTTTATTATAATTACTTGTTCGGAAATTTACTAGTAGAATCACCACGTGGTGTTATAACCCGTTCCTGTGCGAAACACTTGAACTATATGAAACAATAGGGAACTACCCCTTCCTGTTGGCCACGCCTAAATACTCTGGCCAGTTTTCAGTCTCTCGCCAACTTGTAAACTAGATGCTTGTCATCAATTGCGTGTGCTTAGTGTATGAATTGTGTTGTGTCTGTGGTTGGTGTGTTTGACTTCTCAGTCTTAGCTCTGAGATCCATCATGTAGATATTTAAGGTTAGTAAAAATTTGTAGTTTTACTTTGTTTACCCTTACATTGGCCTAGTTGCCTGAGTTTATGTACCGTTAGTTTTAGTCACTTGAGAACGGGAATTGATTTGTATTCCCGAAACGTCGTGTTTGATTATTTAACACACAAATGATGGCAAATGTCCGAACAAGTAATTATAATAAAATTTCCATGTTATTCTGAATATTGGTGCAAGTATGAACTGTTTCAAACATGTGTTTAGCGTATTTGGCATTGGTCGTGTTGGATTTGTTGCTCGGGAGTTGTTCCTTGAACCGAGTTTTAAATGCACGTCCCGTCTGTCCTATATAGTGCATATTGCAATCGTTACAAGTTAGATTATATAATTATATTCCACTTTCACTATACGGGAAGTCTACTTTGGGCTTTGGTCTAAGCACATTTTTACTTTCTCCACTCTATACTTAATATATGGAGAAAATATCGTTTTCTTCAAAATTTTCGAATTTGACTTTTTAGTGGAATTTTCTGTTTTGGTGCTCCCTGAACCCCCAAAAAATGTTTAGTGGAATTATCTGTGTTGGTGCTCCCTGAACCCAAAAATATTTTTAGTGGAATTATTTGTTTTGGTGCTCCCTGAGCCCAAAAAAGTGTTTTTTTGGTGATGTCTGTCCGTGTGTCTGTAAGGATGTGTACAGAGCTGGAGACCATACCAACGGTCCGATTTTGATGAAATTTGGTATGTAGATGTAGTTCTGGAATATCTCCAGGTGTAATTTTTTATTTTTAGTGGGTCTTACCCCCCAAAAATGACAAAAAAACAGAAAAATCAAAATTTCTCAAAAAACGGCTCTAACGATTTTGATAAAATTTGGCTTACTTGTAGCCCTTAATGTACCCTCCCATGTGCTAAAAACAGCATCTTTCTAAAAATTCTCGTTTAGGTAATAATAATAACTGATTTTTGGGGGTTTTGGGACAAAAAGGGGGTTGTTTTTCAAATTGTTTCAAAACCTTTTATCGTGCATCTATACAGACCTAATTTACATGTTTGATGCAAATTTGTTCGAAATCGATCGAATAGTTAAAATAATAATAATATAATATGGATGTGTGTTACATGCATCTAATTTTTCCATGGTAACATTTTCACACTTTTGCAATTCTAAATAACTATCTCCTATGCTACTCTTGGGAAGGTATAAAGTTTCAACTGGGAGAAAGTATGTGGCAGTTATCTGGTACCGTTTATTGAAAATTATTACTGGTTTTATAGGTCAGTGTGTATTCCTGTTTGCGGAATATTCTTTGTACGACGTTATCAATTACTCCGTGGTAATCAATACTTATGTACTTTGGTTTACCCAGTACTATTATCTTTTTATTATGTTTTCTTTTTATAATTTGGTCTACAGTTGTATGATCATATCCGTTTGAAATTTCTATCTGTTTTATTATTTTTATTTTTTGATCGAAGTCGGGTTTGCTCAATAAGACGTTTAGAGCTCTGTGTATGGGGGTATTGTAGGCTGATACTTTATGGTTATGAGGGTGGTTATAAGAGGCGTGTATGGTGTGATCGGTTTAGGTGGGTTTTTTGTAGATTTTGAATGCGAGTTTGGTATTATCTTTGGAGATGCTTATGTCTAGAAAGTTTAAACTGTTATTGATTTCTATTTCGTAAGTGAACTTGAGTGAGGGGTGTATTTTATTTAAATAATTCTTAAACATATCAATCTGTCTTTTAGTCCCTTTGAAGATTCAAATGGTGTCATCGACGCACCTATGGTAGAGGGTGATGTTGTTGTAATATGGGTTAGACTTGTTAGTAATGAATTCCTGTTCGATGTGATTAAGGAATACTTCGGCTAAGATGCTAGAGAGTGGGAACCCCATAGCAAGCCCTTTTGTTTGTATATAACGTTTGTTGTTGAATTCAAAATAATGTTGGTTCAAACAAGTTGTTAATAGGGTTACGAGTTCTTCTAGCTCCATGGTGAGTCCATGGTGTTGCTCCTTTATATATATTTTTTTTAAATGTCTAAAGTTTCGGTTATTGGTGTACAGATTAGTTGTATCGTACGATACAGCGGGGCAAACAAAAACATATCATACTATTCTACACTGTACTATTTGTTGAAACACAAGTAAAATGGAGATGTTATAGCGTTTACATGACTTCGTGTAAGCCGTTTGATTTATGGTTTAAGTACCCTAGTACAACAGGGATTACAAGACGGGGTTTTATTGTGGTCTTGCGGCGGTTGTAAACCGACTTTACGTCGGGGGATGGGAACGTAGATACCAGGAAAATATCTTATCGATTGGTTTAAAGTCGTAGTACTTAATACATATCAGACATGGAGTTAATTGCATTTTTTTAAAGAAATCGTGCTGGTTTCGTTAGACTATACAATAAAATGTAATTTAAAATAAGTTTTTTATATGCTTTTTTACATTAATAAACAATTAGGTAACTAAGCTTAATTATTCACTTTATTTCCGTCACGTGACTTTCTTCTCTTTTTTGTATGATGCGTTTCGGAGATTTACTTCGTCGTCAGACACTTATCACTCTTGCGTGGTCGTCGAACATTACACAAATAACACATAAACACAAACACTGAGTACAAAACTTTTCGCGCGTGGGATGCATCCTGTTTAATGGTCCAAGGACAACAGCTATCGTTAAGTAATTATTATTACAACTGTTTTCTGTATTATTTCTTTAACTTAAAAGAAAACCGAGTTGTTTGCTAAAAAGTAAAAAAATGTATCTTGGTCGTTGTCTATAACATACTTCTAGTAGTGATTATTTGGCAACACTTCTTAAAATCATTTCTTAGTGCACTTTTAAATAGTTTTATGAAGATACCATAAAAATTGTAAGCCTGTACAGATAGCGCCAATTAGGATGGAGCGCAAAGAGGGGGTGTGTAAGTTTCCTACTGTGGCTCCCAACACATTTCCCCTCTCGCGGTGGAGTACAGTCAGAGCCGCTAGCCCTACCTAATTCATGTCTGCTATGTAGTCGTGTTGATTGCATATCAACACTTTTTGGTGGTGACTGTACTGAAGACTAACACTCGAGTAGGAGAGGGTAAGACGTTACAGCGCATGCTCAAGTGACGATTCACACTATTTGGCACTATCTGTACCTATATTATAGTTTTGGTTGTACGTTGCTTATGAATTAGTCAGTCAGTCAAGGACTTCTTCTTTTTTGTATACCGATTTTACTAACAAGTTATTTTAACTCTCAATAACTCAATATATTTAATTTAAAGTGAAATAAAAATGTAACTCAGAACAGTGCTCAATAATGGACGCCGTATTACTGTTATTATTCGGCCAATTAAAACGTTTGCGAACGCTATGTAAATAATCAGGAAGTAATTTATGGTAGAAACTTGTATACCTGAAGAACTGTATCAATTAAATGCGAAAATGTCCACCAATTCGCGGCGTGAAACCTTCACTATTTTAAGTAAAAAATAGACAAGAGTTATTACAGAAATATAACTGCAGTTCGTTGGAAACCGAAGAAAATGATGACTACACTTGTATACAAAACTGTTTACAGAATAAAAATTAACAATTCTACTTTAACGGTACTTACACTGCGATTGGGTGAAACACGTTGTCGCGATCGTTGTAAATTTTAACAATTCCCGTCCGAATTGTTGGTTGATTTCATCCCGTCCGAATCGCTGCGAGGTAAAGCGCAAGTGGAGCGAACTCTATTGAAAGCTTTGTGGCGAGGAAATGGTTGTTGAACATTTTAATGAGTTCTGTCGTTGTTTCTGGAACGATCGATAAACAAACTACAAACTAGTAAACAGGTTACATAGCTTGGATGGCGAATG
Source organism: Philaenus spumarius (assembly GCA_018207615.1). Lineage (NCBI taxonomy): Eukaryota > Metazoa > Arthropoda > Insecta > Hemiptera > Aphrophoridae > Philaenus > Philaenus spumarius. The sequence goes on from JAGFPH010005996.1 coordinate 19,237, forward strand.
ATTAGGGCTGACGATTAAGCGCTCGATGACAGAATTTTATGTAAAACCGTCAATAGCAATTCAATTATATAGACATGCATTGTTTGTGCAAGAGATTTTGTCATGACTGACTGTCATATAATCAACGTGGAGCAAAAACTAATTAACTCTTTGAGGACGAAGAAATGATAAAATTAAAAAAATAAAAACTATATATTTCTTTATTTTTTTGATTAATTAAGGTTGTTTAGTAAAAAACCTTTTTTTTTCTTCTTTTTTTCAACTTTTTTTTAGTAAATATATATATATATATATACCTTGGTAAAATTATGCAAAACAGCCCCAGCCGGAGACCAGATATCTAGTCATATCCCGTCAGCTTGGAAGCACCGTTTGCTTTACTTCCGCCCTCCTACCTTCAAACCACAGATATGATTATATATCTGGTCTCCCTAGCCTAGATTTAAGTTTGCTTGGTTGCTCTTAACCCTTTGCACTCTGGTAGGATTTTTAATAAAAGTCCTCTGGGCTCGGATGGCCAGTAGTGCTGGCCACAGTCATTTCTTTATCAAGTCTGAATTGTTTTTGCAAGTTACGTTCCTCTCAGCTCGGATGGCCAGCAGTACTGGACAAGATAAAATCCCTCGAATGCCTGGATGGCCAGCAGGAATGGCCACACAAATGATCTGCATTAATTTATTTTTAGTAGTTTTATTTTGTCTGGATTGTGCTGAAATCTAGAGTCCAAATCTTAATCTAATTAATTCCCGCTATTTTTCTGGTCTGTGTTGTATCAAAACGTAGTAATATTCGTTACATTATAACCTTACTAGCAGTTTAGTTTTACGTTGCGGTTGTCTAGGATAGTGATTTTAAAGTTTGAAGTTATTTAATACAACAAAAGTTAATTAGTTTATTATAGGTTTTAAGTGTTTTTTTGTTAACAAGCACTTAATTTTATTTTATTAAATTACCTAAAAATGTTGTTTGATAAGTTGTATACAATGGACCCAATGGTTTATTTTATTCTTTAAAATATATTATAACTATATATTTACAGCTAAAACAAAAAATCACCAATAATATTATAATATATCTACTTTATTGTATGGAAAAATAAAAGACTTACTAAAAGCCCACGATTTTGTTAAACAAGAAATAAATACCCACTAACAACATTTCAGATTGTAGTGAAAAATTATTAATTCAGAGCTGTTGACGCCGAAAGGTCAAATTAGCTGCAGATCTGACAACAGTATCGTAAGCATCCAGTCAGGCTGGCCATCCGAGCTGTGAGGATGTTTAATTCGATAAATTTTCAGAGCTGACTGAGAATATCGATGGCCAACCGAGCGCAGAGTTAAGATTGAATCTGTATAATTTGTATTCGTGAGAGGTTTATAATAACAACTTAGATCAGTTCTTATTAAGTTAAGTAATTAATTTAAAGCAATATGCTACCCTTTTACTAAAAATACTGACAAATGAAAGTAGAACATGTTTTAAAAATTGGGGAAATCAAACCATATAAATTGCTAATTGAAAGCAAGTACTAGCCAAGCAAGTCCTGCTTTCTGGTGGCATTTGTTGAAACTAGGTAACTGCAATGGCACTCTAAAGTACCTCCAGGCCTCAACTGTAGATAAAGCCACTGGGTGGTATTTAAAAGTACCGTCGGGCAACATAGGGTTCAGATAGAAATATGAAAATTTAAAGGTATATTTTTATGGGACGCACACTGAGAAATTATTTTGTAAAATGATTATTTTAAAGCGTAAAAAGAGTGAAAACTCAGAGGTTCATTACCTGCTCTCTTGCAGACAGCTTGTTCGGATAAAAAGCTTAACAACACATGTCATGTTTGTTTACATTCATTACCATAGCAACCAACTTAGCAAATTTAAACAGATTATTATTAACAATGGCATTCTTGAACATTTTTGGTACTGGATTTGTTTATTTGTTTTTGCAGAAATCGGAAAACCAAAAATATTTTACATCCCAAAACACTCGAATAATTGTTTTCAAATTTAATTTAATGCACAACAAATGTCCAATTCATTTATTTTGTACATGCACATGGGTCTGCATTGCATATGTGTAGCTACTAAGATAGAAATGGGGACATTACAATGGAAGCCGGGCACAGCTTGATTACACAAACAAATTTAACCGGCTTTACTAAATCGACCCAAATTCAGGTATATTTCGCTTGTTAGTTCCTGTAGCTTGTCAAGACTAATTATTTTAACCAAACACAATTAAAATGGAGGAAATTCGAAGTTTGTAAATCAAAACAACTCTGAAACAAGAAAATTTAGAAAAAACAACTACAAGTGTAATTTTTTTAAAAGAAATAATTTTGTGAATAGTAGAATGGTTTTTTAGGTGTAAATTGTAACAACTGGCGTGAAATTTTAGTTCATTCGCATACTTTAAAGTGGACACAGTATGGCAGTGCATACAAAATCTAGTTTATTTAAAGATAAAAACCCCGGTAAAACCAGGCTGTTTAACCCAGGTAAAAAAAAACAGCTATAGTTAATCCATGAAATGAGGTTCTCTATCTATTTCCGTCAAAGAAACAGCTATAGTTAATCTATTTGATGAGATCTTTCCTATCTCTTATCGTCTAAAAAAAAACTGCTGTAGTTAATCCTTCTGATGAGATTTTCCTAAATCTTTTCTTTAAAAAACAGCTATAGTTAATCATTGGAATGAGATTTTTTCTATCTCTTTTCGTAAAAAAATATCCAGCTATAGTCCTTGAGATGAGATTTTTCATATCTCGTTTCGTCTAAAAAAACTATAGTTAATCCATGGGATCTTTCCTATACCTTTTCGTCTAAAAAACAGCTATAGTTCATCCATGGGAGATTTTTCTATCTCTTTTTGTCTAAAAAAACAGCTTAAGTTAGTCCATTGGAAGAAACTTTCCTATCTCGTTTAGTCTAAAAAAACAAAACAGCTATAGTTAGTTAAAAGAATGAGATTTTTCCTATTTCTTTTCGTCTAAAAAACAGATATATTTAATTAATGGGATGAGATTTTTTTTAAACACAGCTATAGTTAATAAATAAGATGAGATTTTTCCTATCTCCTTTCATCGAAAAAACAGTAATAGTTAATGGGATGAGATTTTCCCTATCTCTTTCCGTCTAAAAAACAGCAAAAGTTAGTCTATGGGAAGAGACTTTTCCCATCTCTTTTAGTCTAAAAAAAAAGCTATAGTTAATTCAAGGGATGTGATTTTTCCTATCCTTTTCGTCTAAAAACAACAGCTATAATTATTCCACGGTATGAGATTTTTGCTATTTTTTTCGTCTAAAAAAACAGCTATAGTTAATTCAAGGGAAGAGATTTTTCCTATTCTTTTCGTCTAAAAACAGCAGCTATAATTATTCCACGGTATGAGATTTTTGCTATTTTTTTCGTC
>JAGFPH010005996.1:22661-35958 GCA_018207615.1 Philaenus spumarius
AAACAACAGCTATAATTATTCCACGGTATGAGATTTTTGCTATTTTTCCGTCTAAAAAAACAGCTATAGTTAATTCAAGGGATGAGATTTTTCCTACCTCTTTTTGTAAAAAAAACCCACAGACATTCAGTTTAAAATGTTATTACTAAATTGACTTAATCAAAGAAACCAATGTATCAGGCAATAAACTGTTGTTCTAAACCTGAATAACAGCATTACTTTGTTCAGGTTAAGCCCAGCTATGGTAAAGTTTATCGTATCGAAGCTTAGTCCGACCGTCGCGTCGGGTGAACCGGGTTCTACAAGTTGCCTAACGATGTAGAGAACACCTGGTCCTACTCGCTTTCCAATATACACTCCACTTTGCAGGGAAAACAATTCGCCCAAATGTTACGGCACGTGATCGTCTCAGGTCAAGTGGTAAAGTGTGTGAGATTTTATTTGTGTTTATTAAATTTGGTTTCTGCACTGAACTACTAGTTTTAGTGAATTATGTTTACAGACTTCCTTCTACTAAAAACTTTAACATCCTCCTAATATTGCTTAATCACATTCAACAGATACTGGTCGTTTATAGGCTTAATATTGTAACGGGCCCCGCCTCCTTGGATTCGGCTCTCCTGCGTCCGATTCCTGAAGTGGCGTTTTCCCTGGTCGGGCTATGCCTTTCTGTCCTCGCGCGGACGTACGGGCTTTGTCAGGATGGTGGATGGCGAGCAGGTTCTTCAATAATTCGGTAAACCCAAGATCAGTTGAAACGTTTATTGAACCATTACAAACGACTACTCTGTTGGTTCCGATTACTCTAAGACTAACATTACGTCATGAGGCCAAAGCAAGATCAATCCCCCATTTAAATTGAGTCTAATCGCGGACGCGTTCACTTCCAGACTAACTGATGCGTCTCTGGATGCTTTCCTCTAGCGTCCCCCTCCCTTAGTTAAATAGGAATCGTCTTCTCAGCAATGTACCTTTAGCCAAGGTTATACTATGTCCGCTGTTAGTGGACCCTTTAATATTTAGTATCTTTACTTATTATTTATAATTATTTACGAGTTGAGGGGTACCTGTCACAATATGTATTCGCAAGATTCCTTATGGGAAGTAAGAATAATTCGACCACGCAGCTGAACCGCTGACGTGGGTTGAACGAATTTCCAAAATGAAGTTTGTATGTTTTAGGGTTTCAACCAACTATTTAAGAAATTGTTCTACACACGAAGGCGCTAAATAGCTGCCTCTGTGTACGATAATAATAGTAGAATTTGCTTGCACCTAAGCCTCCACTCACAGCGGAAAAGTAGCAGAGTTTTAACTCCGATTCTTGCGAACTCGAGTTATAGACGGCTTCTCTTCGTTCGCAGCGTAAAAACTTGGCAATCGTTCTCAGTTCAGAATACCCTAAGTAAAATACCGTGTATGTTTATAGTACTCTAAGTTTTGATACATTTTGTAAGAAACAAGCAAGTTATAATGTCGTGTAAAAAAAAATAAAATGTGCAGAATAATGTATTTGTTTAGATAAAACTCTGAAAAATTTAATTCTAGTACGAAAAATCTAAACAAACTATTTACTTTGTCAAAAGACGTGCATCCGGTTGTTGGTTGTTTTTGGCTATCCAACTCGTCCGAGCGACTTGGACGAAAAACATGTATACAAAATTTGAACCAAATTGGACTTAAAATGCGGCCGCTAGAGTGCGAACACACACACACACCAACACATGCAATTTCCATATTTAAATGTAGCTACATCGGCATATTTATGCCCCATTAAGTGTGTTTATGTTTGTATGTTAATGTTTGAAGAGTATTTATGTGTAATTTGTAGTTATTTGATGCGCATTAAACAAATGCAAGACATTAAAAAAAAAATTAATCGGGTTGTAAATGCAAGAAAAATAGGCGAAACGATCGTCACCGATTAGACAGTTGTCGCAAAAGGACTGCGAACAATACAAAGAATAAAGGTATTTATGTAAATATATCCATCCAGTGAGGCAAAAACATAAATAAATTAAAACAAATTATCGACACAAGATAAAAATAAGTATCAAATTTCTGATCGAACCAATACAACCAACGGTTTATATTCAAGCCCGTTCTCAATTCTGCACTGAACCAAACACAGGTGTCTTGAAAATCTTCGGGAAAGACTTACTTTACTATAAATATTGTAATATCTGTTGTTAAATATTAAAGATAAAACAGCTAATTTGTATTAAAAGTAACAACACAATTTTTAGGTTAGGCCTTTACCTAATCAATACACTTTTCTTCAATGCATTTACGATCATTTTCATAGCAACCATGTTAGCAAATTTAGACATTAGAAATAAAATGAGAAAACTCTATGTCCATTTTAGAAGCATCACCAAGTACAATAATTTAACACAACTTACAAAATTAGGATGTCCATTTCATCGGTAGTGTGACATGACTAAACCAATACAGCTATTGAGTTTAAGTTTTTTTTATTTACCACTGCCTATTTTATCTTGTCGATTTTTTCTTCTTTTACGATCAGCTGTTGCATTACAGTTCTTGTTTATATTAGTATGTTTGTAAACCAATAAAGAAGAAGTAATAATCAATGAAATAAAAAAACGTATTACATTAAGCCTGTTACTTTATGACGCGAGAGTTCGTGTATTTTACCTCATTCGGTGCGTATAAAGTAAGTTTTCACTTCAAAAATTCTTACAATTAATAAAAAAAAAAATGCAATTTAAAAAAATAATTAACGGCTGTCCAAAACAATGTCTGCGTCTTCTTAGGAAGTAAGCCATACAATTAAATTTAAATGTGAGATATTCGTAGTTCGTTATATCACCAATACGAAAAATTATAAATTCTTTTCACTAATGATTATTACATCTTTTCTGTAGACAAATTATGATGTAAGTAAGTGATTATTTGATAGAACAGAACACACAATCTCACAACTAATACGTTTATTAACTCAAACGCGTTTCAACGACAAAGTCGCCATCTTCAGTGATGCACGAGCTACAATAGTCAAACAAGTCACAATAGCCAGGTCAACAATCTTTATATAGACCTATTTATAAGTGATTGTAAGTAACAGAACTTAACGCCGCGTATAAATTATATTATTTTTTGTCTAAAACCTAAATATGTAAAAGTATGTGACTTTGCTCACTTAACCAACCTCTTTAAAAAGGTTTAATTTTTATTAAAGCCTCACTTCTGGAATTAGTTTAGCTTTGTTTTTCTTGCATTTGAATGTTCGAGTCGATCCAATTATCTATCACAAAGGGACCTTGTTTTTGTTAATTCACAAGTCCTTAGTTCTTTTTGAGACCGGTGGGAGTGAACTTCATTGTATCCGTGGCCAAGTTGGAGTACCGTGTATCCATTAACAATATTTCACATAGATTAAAAAGTCATTCACTAACAATACATATCAGGTTTACCTTCTTAATTTGTTAATGGCAATACACTACACTAGATTGTTTTTGTACTTTCGTCATCCGTATCAACTCCTATAAAAGCGAGTATACGTACGTACGTGAGTAACATTATAATAACACAGCTGATTTCACCTGTCATCTGCAACACTTAAACAAAACCTAGCGTAGGTTGTACGTTGGGGTTATGTTTACAACTTTAATGAATAAAATTGATAGGATGGTCGTGTATATTTCGATCTTTGTCTTACATTAGTCATGTATAGGTCACTGTTCTATCGTTACTTCAGTGAAAATAGCGGAGTTTTTTTACACGTCCTTATAGTCTGTCTGGTTCCAATCATAACCTGTCAGAACGTAAAATACCATGCAAGTACCATACAAAATCAAGTTTGTCCACGGCGAGCAGAATGATACAGAGCGTGAGCAGAGGTTGGAGGTTGATGTGCAAACAAACTTTACTGACATATTTCGTACACGGTAGCAGTTATAGTTTGTCCAAATAACCATGCGCTCTGGAAAAGTTTGTTTTACGGTCAATGAGCTACAAAGTCATAAATTTGACTTCTTGAAAATGATTATTGACATTTTCTTTGAATTAGCACAATAACATTCATAATTACAGTAATTCTAGTAGTGATTTCAAACGTTTGCAAAAAACAAAGAAACTAAATCATAATCAATATAACAGTGAAAGTATACTAAGAGTAAAATAAAAACAATTACAAATTCATTTTGCAATGTTACTGTACTATAACTAATAAATCGATAAAATCTTATCTTCTAAAGCGAGAAATAATTGTCTGTCTGCTAAATGGATCTGGAATCTCCGTCTAAGGATTTTTGATTTTTTGATTTTATATGGGGCTTTTGGCCACGATAAATCGATTGGAAATGGTCACCGGTCTGGGAAAATTCGTTTTCTACGTCTTTTTATTAAATTAAAAAGTTAAATTTGTCCATTTTAAACAATACAAAGCACAGCTGATGCAAATGTTTTCAATGTCATTACATTAATCATCTGTTTTCTTTTAAACGAAGCACAGCTGATGCAAATGTTTTCAATGCCATTACAATAATCATCTGTTTTCTTTTAAACTGTATTTTATTAGAGGTAAGCCTAATGTTGTATCTATCTATAGTTACCATGGCAACGAATACTTCTGCTAAATAAACATACCCTTTATTTAGTTGTTTAATGTTATAGGCCTAACCTAAACGATGTTCACGGAAATTTGCAATAATAGTTATTGACGTGAGCGAACTAGGCCCTGCTTATAATCGAGCTTTAGCTCGGTCTCCTGGTACTAATATTATAAAACTAACACAAGCATATTTACAAAAGCATCCTAGGCCTCTTAAGTGTCTTCTAAAATTTCCTACGTACACATTTAATAAAATTTCCTCTGTTTCGTCTTTCATCTGTATTTAAATTTTCCAATGTATTACTAGGACAGGGCTATTGTTTTTGTCATTTTTGTTTACTACCGTCTAGTTTGGAAATTTATTTAGCTTTATTTTAAATTAACTTCCGTATTGGCATATTAAATGATACAGTATTTTAAAAAATATAGTTTTTTGGATTAACATTTGATGGCGGAGTAAATATGCTTGTGATTATTTTACTCTTAATATACGTTTCTTGTTACACTGACTCCGATTTATTTTATTTACTAGTAAATCCCCGTGAAAACCATAGGCGGATTAATTAGATACACATCAGAAATACATCGTTTATACTAAATACTATTTAAACAACACACCTTATCTAGGCCTACCTAACTATGCAGACGGGGATTTTTAACTCGGTAAATGTGTACAATTTTAAGGGCTATAAAACTGTAAGAATATTTGTTAAGTTTTTGTGTTTATGTATACTATTATATATATTTAAAGAAAGACAAAAATATTATCTTTTAATTGCCTTTTATTTCATATTGATAGATCAAATGATTTAGAAGTTATTATTGTTATAGGCTATATTATTGGTTGAAGTTGTAAACATAGCCCCAAAGTATAATCTACGCTACGTTTTGTATGCGTATTACAACAGATGATGAGTGAAATCGGCTGTTATATTATTAAGTTAAACGAATGTGTATTTATTCTTTAAATTTGTATAAACGAATATTTTGACGATACAATGTTGTATTTATATACAGTTTATAACCTCAAAGCAAATATTATAACGTATAATTATAACATACATTAGTTCTAGAACTCATATTTAAAAAAATCAACTTCATACAAATTATAACAATTGAAGTTGTAAACATAACCTCAAACTATAATATACACTGGGTTTATTATTATAGATGATGGGTGAAATAAGCTGTTATATTAAATGTTACTCCATGTACACTCGCTTTTATAGGAATAGATTTTTGCATACATTGGAATTTTAAGAAGACACTTTTATGAAGCCTCCTCTCCTTTACTTTCAATATTGCTTAGCAAATATGCTTGTGTTAGTTTTATGTATAAGTTTTTTATTATAATGTATAATGTGTACGTGTTTTTATTATAATCAGCGCCTCCGTGATTAAACCAATAAACCAAATAGTTGAAAACCCAAAACACATAAAATTTATTTGGAAATTCGCTCAACTCACGTCAGCGGTTCGGCTGCGCGATCGCATCATTTCAACCTACAGCTATTTACACAATTTATCATTTATAACTCTTTGGTACTATAATGACTTTTTGTAAACAGACTTTTTTTTCCATAAAGTAAGACACTATCATTGTTTTAAACATGCAACAACTAGATGCAACCCAGAACAGAATACACAAATCAAAACAATTGCAAGCTTTTAATGAAATGACGTACTTTGGCTTTAAGTATAACGCGAATTATAAACAAACAAAGCTTTGTCGCGTCCCGAGTATTTCTTTGCTATTTAAATATTTATCTCAGTCTCCGAAGTGAAAACTACCCGAACGTGCTGCCCTGGGCTCAGGTGGACTGGATCTGTGCGTTCCTAGAATACATAATGTATCTGCCGGTATGAAATTTATACTAGGTTTCATAATAAATGCAAAATGTATGTCTTGCAGTACTGCGCTAGTTTATATTATGATAGACGTGTTTATTCAATACTAGGGGAGACCCCTGCGTGTTCCCCACGCCAACCCCGTTGGAACCTTATATACACATAATCATGTTATGTTTTCTTTATAATAAAGATGCAGGATTAATAATAACCCCAAAGCTAAGATTGTAAATATGTTAAATGTTCAAATCAAATTATTTCGTATATTTTATAACAGCAATTATAATAAAGGTTAAAAGAACCAGCAAGCCTCAGGTCTACACTTTAATAAAAACATAACCTAAAATTAGAAATACAAATATTTGCTTCAAAGTTTGAAATCAGGTGTTAGTGGAAATATTATAGCAAACCGCTGCTTTATCTGTTATTTTATTCAGTTGGTTTCTAAGGTAATAAATGTAAATACATGTGTTGGTTCATCAGTCTAGGCCTAACCTAAATGTTTTTCCGACTAAATTTACAAATAAAATAAAAGATGTTTTATCAAAATGAATTATAGCCTATGTTACTCAGGGTTAGTGTAGCTTTTTATTAGTAAAACTATTTTTTCAATCGGTTCGTTAGTTCCAGAGATTACCCCTGACATAATATAAACAAACAAATTTTAGCTCTTTATAATATTAGTATAGATTTGGAATGCAGAATAAAACGCTAGTGTAATGTTGGTGTATTTTGTAAGTTTAATGTATATTTACACAATCAAATGCATTAAAAACTGAATTAACGCTTATTTTCAACCATCGAACATTATCTATAGTCTATAATACAAAATTTAAATGTTTGTTTGTTCAAAATCTCAAATCTCCGAACGTTCTTCACCGATTGCTTTGAAATTTGACACAACATTTTATTCGAATACAAGCATGTTTTTATGTACTTTCTGAAAAAAACAACGCCATCGTTAGATGTAAAACCACAAACTATCTGTATTAATATTAGAAAGACGTGAAATTTGTTTGTTTGTGTGTATTGGTTAATCTCTAAAACTACTGAACCGATTGAAAAATAATTTTACTAACACAAAGCTACACCTTCCCTGAGTAACATAGGCTACAATTCATTTTGATAAAAACATTTTTTATTTTAATATTTTTAAATCTAGCCGGAAATAATTCTTAGGTTATGCCGAGAATGATGAACCAACACATATTTCTTGATTGTATTTACATTCATTACCATAGCAAACAATTGAATAAAATAACAGATACAACAAATATTTGCTCTAATATTTTCATTAGCAGCTGATTTCAAACTTTGAAGCAATTATTTGTATTGTTAACTTTTAGGTTAGGTTGTTATTAATCCTACATCTTTATTATTAAAAAAATCATGACATGATTATGTGTTTAGAAGGTTTTAACGGGGTTGACGTGCCATGGGACCGCCATAATAAACAATAAATAAATATGTTTATTGTTGATACAGTAATCAGCTGTTCCCTCTAAAATTCCATTAACAGCTGACTTCAAAAATTTAAACATTTATTTGTACTTCTAACATTCAGGTTAGGTTTTTTGTTAAAGTGTAGCCTTACTGGTTCTTTTAAACTTTATTGTAACTGCTGTTATAAAATATACGAAATAATTTCATTTGGTCATTTAAAATTATTTACAATCTTAGTTTTGAGGTTATGATTAGTCTTACACCTTTATTATAAAGAAAACATAACATAATTATGTGTATAGAAAGTTCCAACAGGGTTGGAGTACGGAGCACAAATGTGTTTCCCCTAGTTTAAAATAAAAATAAAAAATAACCAAAAAACGATTGTCTATAATCCATAGATTTCTTGAAAATCTTCTAGAAAACATTACTTTATTATAATTTCAATATCTGTTCTTAAATATTAAAGTTTAACAACATAGTTTTAGGTTAGGCCTATACTGAACACACGTTTCTTTCTGCGTTTACATTCATTACCATAGCAACCAAGTTAGTAAATTTAGCGTTTTAAATAAAGTGAGAAAGCATTATGTCCATTTTAAAAGTATCACCGTGAATATTTAGCACAACTTACAGCTACTGAGTTTAAGCATTTGAATATACTGTACCACTGCCTATTTTATTTCGTCGTTGATTTCATCTTGTTTTACGACCAGCTCTTACGTTCAACTTCAGTTTAATATTAGCACGAGTTTGAAACAAAGAAGAAGAAATCATCGACGAAATCAAAAGCGTTTTACTTTAAGGCTTCTTTTATTCACCACGGCAGGTCGCAGCGGCCTTTCGCCGCGATTTTGTTAGTGCATTGCCCTAAATAGGTACTTTTATTAAAAAAGGAGCGGTCTCAGAAGTAGCGGTGTGTCGCAGCGTTTTGTTAATTCAGTCGCCTGCACTTAGAAATCGCTGGCAGTGAGCGATTCCTATATGCATTGGGTTGCATTGTTGTTTATTCCACGCGGCAGCCAGCTCTTGCTCTCGCATTGGTGCCAACCCAAGCCACCTCGAACGTCACGACACGTGGCCTTGTTATTCGGCTGTGCGTACTACTGTAGTCGTGTGGTCGTGTAGTTTTGAAGCTGATAAAACTTGTGTGGTATACAACATAAAATGACTTCGTTAGTGGTAACCGATATTAACACTGAACGATTTATAGATGAAGGTAAGTTAAGTTAATGTGGTTGGCAGCACTTTTACCCCCTCCACGCGACACCGACCGATCGCAGCGACTTGCCGCGCGCAAATTTGGGACAGCGATCGGCCGCAGCGACGGACCGCGGCGGCCTGCCGCGGTGAATAAAAGAAGCCTAAGACGGTTTGGTGAGTTCGTATATTTTACCATATCCTAAAAGTATGTTCATCGTGTTTCTTTCACCTCCGTCTAAATTGACTCTCTACTAAATTGACTCACTACTCTTATACAGTACAAATAAATCTCACTATCTTCTCATCGAGCTAGACAGTTGAAAATTATAATTGTTAGCGAATTTCCATAGGAAAAATGAGCTATTGCAGTGGCCTGTGGCCTTTATGGTAAGACCCAAGGTTGGAAGTAGCAAATGAGCACCGATCATGGTCCCCAGAACGCGTTTTTAAGTACGATTTGGTTCAAATTTGTTACACATTTTGGTTTGTCTACGTCGCTCGCTCGGACGAGTTCGTTAGACAAAAAAATCCAAAAATCGGAAGCACGTTTTTGACCCAAAGTAACTATTTGTTTTAGAGTTTTCATACGAGAACGAATTTGTTTTTGAGTTTTTCTACAAATATAAATGTAGGATGTTATTCTGCACATTTTTTTACGCGACCTTATAGCTCGCTTGGTTTCACCAAAATCGATCAAAACGTAAAATACCATAGAAGTACCCGCTTCTAAGCCATTCGGTGGATTCTACCGTGGGTTTGGCGTGCGAAACACGCAATGTATTGTGTATTGAAGATACTCCCAATATGCGGAATGGCGTGCGAACCATTTTGCAGCTATTCAGCACCGTCGTGAATAGACTTATTCCCCAAATTGTTGGTTGAAACCCTAAAACATAGGCCTATACACTTAATTTTGGAAATTTGCTCAACTCTCGTCAGCGATTCAGCTGAGAGGTCGAATTATTTTGAAGCTACAAAGGTAAAACTTAGCAACTATTATTCTGAAGTAATACATATGGAAGCCCTAGTTCCATTAAAATTACTCTCCTCTAAGAGGTAAACACGAGGGAACTACCCCTAAAACAATAAATATCAATTCTTAAACTTTCCTTGAATCTATGCAGCTGTATTTCAGTGCATTTGTTTCTTAAGATAAATAGAACATTATATTTATAGCATAATAGCGTTTCGACCGATTCCTTGCAAGGGGTAAAAGTTGAGTAACTACCCCTATACTACAAAAATAAATCTCACTATCTTCTCGTTAGGTAGATAGTTGCAAATTGGGAAATATCGTTCTAAGTGGAGTAAGTACATGAAAACACTCTTACACTTTGATACACTGTGTCTAAAGGGTGACATGGTGTAACTACTTCTATACAACAATTAATAGTTCTACCTTTCCTATGAAGCTAAATACCTGAAGTATGATACTAGTTATTCTTTTAAGTTATACACAGGGAAGAAAAAATCATTGCAATTGATCTTAATGGTGTTATATATAGGCATTTTTTCTAACGATATTGTCCAAAAAGGCGCAGTCTAGGGCGTTCACTACACTAACAGATGAAACACATAGATTTGTGTTTTTAGCAAGTAATTATTCATCCAACAAAAAATACATATTTACCTTTTTTTTTAATTTACTAATGTAATATAATATATTTATTTCATATTTTTTTAAATTTTCTAAAAAAAATTCATTTAATCCTCTAATTATTTAGTTTTGTGGTTTCACATAATTATTTTAACCTATAATTTGTATTGGCTCTAAATTAGATTTTCTGTTGACTATAATTTTTCGATACCTCGAAACAAATATCCTTTTAAATTACGTTAATACTTCTAATTCTGTTAACACCACGTGACGTCCCGAGATACGTGCAGATAAACACGTCATCTTGGTCCACGATCTAGAACCGTCACGGAATGATCCAGCGCTCGGATCTACTCGGGTTTTAGCGCTATCTGGATTGGCGTTTTGGAGAATTAGGTGATCCAGAGAGGAAGATTTGCGTGAACCAGCTGAGAGCAGGATACCATAGTGGTTAGATAATAGTTCGATCAGATAGTTGAATTAACGGCTTTTAATATGTTAGGCCTACTTTTGGAAATAACTATAAATTATGATTTTATAATTTACCGGTACTACCTACCCTAAATGGGGGTTGTTGGTGGTTTTATTATACAACAAGTAGTTATGTGTAATTAATAAAAGCACATTCTTGAGGCGTAGCAAGGCCGATTTGGTGTGCAACTTTGGGGGTTAGTTAATTAACATTGTATAGTTAATTGTAAGGTAATTATAGTTAGTAATAGACTCATCAAGGCTGGCTTTGTGTCCAATGAGAGTTGGGTGGAAGAGCCTACATTGAACGCCTAACCCGGTCTAGATCCACGTGGAAAAATTAGGGTTAGAGTGAATCACGTTACAAAATGGTAGCAGAGCGTGGTTAAGATCCACGGACCTCTTGGTTATGGTTCCAGCACTCTTCCAACCCAGTAACTTTCAAAGAAGTGTGTGTTTTAAATCGACAACAAGTAAAACATAAAAGCTGCTACCTGACTGGTCTTCGTGATTTTTCGTTTTAGTTATTCGTTTGATATGATGACTGACATACAAGTGTCTAATCTATCTTTCATTTTTTCATTACCAAGGTATTAATCATATTTCCGTGTTAACAGTGTTGTTAAAATGCAAATGAAGCAGACAAATCAAGTGAATAATGTATGCAAATAAGGTTTATTTTAAAACTCAAAGTGATGTATGCAGTTTTAAATTGGTTTTACATGTTTTTGCGCAAATTTTATAAACGACGCACAGTGTTTTGTAATCATTAGTAATCAACATAGATTAAATTAGAGAATTGAAGTGTTAATTTGAGCATTTAATTAAAAACTCATTATATAAAACTGTAAATAGGGTTCTTCGTGATTTCGATATATATCAGTAATAATAAATACAGACTTTTCCGTTTTGCCAATAAAGTGAGGAAAAATTTGTATTTAAATGTTTTTAGGTTATGGTCAACTACCAGGTCTCCACGTCTTCGCTTGCGGATATAAATAAATAAATAAAATTAACATTGCGTTATTCTCGAGTTTTACCATTACACTCATACTTATCAAAAAAACTATTTAAGCATAGAAAGTTTCATTAAAATCAATCTATGTTTCCCACTTAGTCCTATATACAGAGTATTCATAAAGTTCATTTAATTTTGTAACTGAAAATAAGTTACCAAACTTTGTATATGTCTTGTGTTTCATGACAGGAATTTTTGGTATTTCTGATCATCTATGGTTTTTGGAGGCTTGGTTGGGAGGGGTAAACAATTTCACATGTAAATGTAGGTCATTTAGTACACTATTTTAAAATATTAACATTTTAAAATACACAAGGCCGGGAAAATATTTAAAAGACGCATGGAAATGTAGATGGGATTGGGTAAGGGAATTTAACTATTGAAAATTTAACATTAAATTAATAACATTATAGTATGCAGGTTATCCGTGGTATATATATGTGTGTGTAATATGTATGCATGTAGTTATAGGTATGGGGTGTTATGTCGACTTTCTTTCTTTTCAGTTGTTCGAACTAATATTTGTAAATATTAGTAATTAGAAATATTGTATATGTTTTTGTAGTTATACATATTAAGTATTATGTTCATTTAAATTATATATTCTGTTATTTTTGTTATTGGTTGTTATTCTGTAATGAATGCAATAAGAGGATGAGATTATGTTAGTAATTAATGCATTATTAGAATGATTATGTGCATGTACCTGGCGACCCAGCAAACGATCTATGTAAAGATCATTGCTGTAATGGTGTAGTAAAAAGTATCATGATTTATATATTTTATTACAATAAAGCACTATTTTTATTTTTATTCTTTTTATTTTTACACAATTTTAAAGCTTATTAAATGAGAAACAAAATGGCGCAAACTAGATCTTAGTATCTTGTTTCAAAGTAATGGACAATCAAAGTTCTGCAAAATGATATTTTTTATCACAACATCAAAGCATATTATAAATGTGATGATATTAGGAATAAGTTGGTTGTTGAGTTTAAAAAAAATACTAAAGAATCTGTAAATAAATGTAGTACGGTACCACTAATTTATCTGGGTTTCTTTTTGTACTTGAAATATGTTGGAACAAAACCTTCACCTTTTTGCTCCTGTCTTTCTCTACTGTATGCGTACCTGATAAGCA
>JAGFPH010005996.1:45958-60492 GCA_018207615.1 Philaenus spumarius
TTGTGAAAAGGGTTAGAACAAAATTATAAAATATGGTGTAGTGAAAATTGTACCCTAAAACGCGAGTTTGTCAACTGCGGGTTAAGAGAAGCAGTCCGTAAACCGAGGGCGCAAGGTCAAGGTGCAAACTTACAAATCGATTGTTTCCAAAAATCGATCAAAATGAAATACAAGTACCATAAAAACGAGAATGTCCACTGCGAGCGAAACGAAGCAGAGCGTGCGCAGGGGTTAAAGGTGCAAACAAATCCAACTAATATATTTTGTACCCGCAGGCAGATATTCAGCTGTTTCATTAGTAGACCAATTACCCAAATAGTAGGTTGGAACCCCAAAAGTAAATAATTTAATTTTGGAAATTCGATCAACTCACGTCAGCGGTTCAGCTGCGTGATCGAATTATTTAATTTGTATCCAACATCGTTACTTTTATAAATACTAAACCGCCTCCATTTTAGTTAGAGTGAATGTTTTCAGGTCGGATTTGCGGCATTGTGCTCCACCAATAAATACATTTAGTTCGATGTACTCAGCCTATGCTGTCATTTAAGAGAGACAAGCGGTGGTCCACTGAATTCGTGTTAAATAGTCTTTAGTGCCCAGTAACACTGTGCCAAGTTTTTTAGCTCCGTATTGTAATGGTTTAAAACATATTAAGCCGCCCGGGACTTTATCTCACTCTGGGTGTTAACTTTAGTTTTTCCCTTAGTAAGAGAGTTGATTTATACTCTCGGAACGTCGTGTAATATTTTCTTCATACACAAAGGATGGCAAATGTCCCAACAAAAAATCTATATATATATATATATCTATACAGGGTGTTTACAAACTCCCTGGAAATTTTTTGTGTATTTGTTCCTAAGGTTAAGAAAATCAAAAAACGTCATATAAATATGGGTCTGACATGCCTAGTTTCCTGCCTGTCCGTCTATTTTTACAAATTATTTTATAACTTGAGTACTATTTTAGATAGAAACTTAAAATTTGGCAGTAACGTGTACCTTGGTAGGTCAAACAAGTGTATAAAATTTCTTTACGATATATTAAACCGTTTCAAGATGGCGGCCATTTAAAATCTTTGATGTTAAATTTCACGAAAACCGTAATATTTACAAAAAATGTTAC
Source organism: Philaenus spumarius (assembly GCA_018207615.1). Classification (NCBI taxonomy): domain Eukaryota; kingdom Metazoa; phylum Arthropoda; class Insecta; order Hemiptera; family Aphrophoridae; genus Philaenus; species Philaenus spumarius. The sequence goes on from JAGFPH010005996.1 coordinate 47,084, forward strand.
CAGTAATAAAAAATGTAGAATTTTAAGACGAACAAAATCATACTTTATTTGCTACAATCGTAAATAAATAACTGAGTAATGAGACATTTACTGAAATAAATATCATACAAAATTTGCACTAAACAACAATTGCCGTGTACATTTGTTACATAATTAGGTAAATGTCTCATAACTCAGTTGTTTATTATCCGATTGTAGCAAATAAAGTATGATTTTGTTCGTCTTAAAATTCTACATTTTTTATTACTGGTAACATTGTTTTATAAAAATTACGGTTTTGACATTTAACATCAAAGATTTTAAATTGCCGCCATCTTGAAACTGTTTAAGATATCGTAACGAAATTTTATACACATGTTTGACCTACCAAGATACATGTTCGTGCCAAATTTGAAGTTTCTATCCAAATTAGTATTCAAGTTATAAATTAATTTGTAAAAAACACAAACAGACGGACAGACAGGAAACTAGGCATTTCAGTCCGATATTTATATGATGTTTTTTGATTGTCTTGACCTAAGAAACAAATACACAAAGTTTTTCCAGGGAGTTTGTAAACACCCTGTATATATAAAAGCCAAATACCACTCACTCACTCACTCACTGACTCATCACTAAATCTCAAAAACTACTGAACGGATTGGAACGAAATTTGGTATGTAGCTTCCTCTAGGGCGATAGGTGCTCAATAAGAAAGGGTTTCAAAAAATTTGAAATCTTAGGGGGAGTTTGTTTGTGGGGTCAAAGTTACTAAATCACGATTTCTCCAAAACTACCAAACCGATTGTAACGAAATTTGGTATGTAGCTTCTTCCAGGGCCATAGGTGCTAACTAAAAAAGTTTTTTAAAAATTCGAAATTTTTGGGGGTTTCTGGGAGTCAAAGTTACTAAATCAAGATTTCTCAAAAACTACTGTACGGATTGGAACGAAATTTGGTATGTAGCTTCCTCTAGGACCATAGGTGTACACTAAGAAAGGGTTTCAAAAAATTTTAGGGGGTTTCGGGGGTCAAAGTTAAAAAAAGAAAACACCGAACGGATTGGAATGCAATTTGGTATGTAGCTTCCTCTAGGACCCTAGGTGTTCACTAAGAAAGATTTTCAAAAAATTAGAATTTTTAGGGGTGTTTGGGTGGGTCAATGTTACTAAAAAAAAACCACTGAACGTATTAGAACGAAATTTGGTATGTAGCTTCCTCTAGGGTCCTATGTGCTCGCTAAGAAATGTTTTTAAAAAAATCGAAATTTTAGGGGGCTTTGGTGGGTCAAAGTTACTAAAAATCCGCATAAGAAATACATATTGTAAAATATTTATTGATATATTTTTTTTAATATACATTCAACTTTGATTTGTCTATCTGTGTTAAGCCGGATCGGGCAGTTAGTATATATATATTTAGATTTGTCCTGACTGAATGACTGACTGACTTCGTCAACGTAGAGAAAAAACTACTTAAGATACAAATACGAAAAGTTAAAGGTTATAGAAGCACAGTAGGAAAGGATTTTGCAAAATTTTCATTTTAATGCGTACAAATAGAGAATATTTGGGGTTCACCCATAGCCCTATATCAGATGGAACAGCTGTTCAGATCAATAACTTACGAACTCTGTTTAAATTCATTACCACAGCAACCAATTAGTACGGGCTCTTTGACGAACAGTAAAAAGGTTCCAGCAAACTCTGTATTTTAAAGCGTAAAAATGGAGAAAATTCGGAGGTAGGCCTATCAGATGAAACAGCTGTTCGGATCAAAAACTTACGAACACTGTTTAAATTCATTACCATAGCAACCAATTATGGGCTCTTTGACTAAAACTAAGAAAGGATTTAGCAAAATCTTTATTTTAGAACGTAAAAATTGTGAAAATGCAAATTTCACTCTGAACTCTATAACAGAAAAAACTGCTGCTTCGGATCAAAAGCTGAACAACACGTGTTTAGTGAATGCATTCACACTAATTTCTACATCATCCAAATAAGACAATTTAGAATCAGTTTAATATTCTTCTCAGCCAACAGCTTTTTTAGGTTAGATTGACAAACAAAGAAAAGAAATCTACAACAAATGTTCACTGTATTATAATTCAATTCGAACAGGTTTGTTTACATTCATTGCCCAAAGCAACCAACTTAGCAAATTTAGAATCAGTTTATTATCGTTCACAACCAATAAATTTGTAGGTTATATTACAAACTAAAAGCAAACACATACAAAAATCTATGACAAATGCTTGCTGCACTATTATATTTAATTTTAAACATCTTTTGTTACATATTATTTTTTTTAACAGCTGATTTGGGTCTGTAAACAGACTTAAAATAATTATATTTTATGACTGCAATGCACCAAAACCCATTTATTTACAACCAATTTGGCAAGTTTGATTCAGGTAATTTTTCTATAAACAACTAACAGTTTTTTTTAGACTAGGTAAACACATACAAAAAGCTTGGTGTATTATAAGTCAAACATCTGTTGTTACATAGTACATTGTTTCCTTTATTTGTTTGAAATGTTGATTATTGATTATTTAAAAAATTAATGGTGAAATTACAATGCATGCCGCAATTTGAATTATTGGGGATGGTCTTGTCTATTTCTATCTCTGTCTAACATTACCTATGTATATAATAGGTCACCGCTCAGTCATCATTTCCGTGAAAATTTCAGCGTATACATTAATCTGTTTACATGGCTCGTTTCCAGGGTCTGCGAGCGAAGCGAGCAGGGGCGGAGCCCCTATTGGTGTACAAAGTACATAGTTTATTTAGAGAAACAATAGAATAGTTTTATCTATTTGCCATGAGCGAAAAACACTAATTTTACAACTAGCATTTATGTATACGCATTGACATTTCTATGTTTGCTATCGCAAGTTATAAATTTCATTCCCAATAATTCAAATGTTTTGCCATCCTGTTGTACTTTACTTCGCAGCTGGGTGATGGAGTGTATCATGGCCGGAGGGGTCAGACCAAGTTAATCCTGTCGACCTCATTACCTGTGCACAATAGAGGCCTATTCAACCCTCAGCCACCAAGTTATTAGGGGTGGGTTTTTTTTTGTTCCTTTATCTCCATACTGGTGGATCGTATTTGGAGGTTTTTCTATATGAAATTCACTTGTGGAACAACGTGTTTAAAAATACAGTCCGATTCAAAATCAATGACAAAAAAGTTAGTAATTATACAGCCAATAAATATATAATAAACTAGCTGACCCGTACGGCGGTGCCCGTGGTGGTTGGTATTTTCAGTCTTTTTAACGTAATTGTATTCTTTTTAAGTGTTCAGTTAGTGAGTGGTATTTGGCTTATATATATATAGATCTTAAATAATAAAAGCACTATTGTCATAATAATAAAAGATCTGAAATTATGATTTTAGTAACTTTGATCCCCCCAAACCCCTCCTAAAATTTTAATTTTTTTAAAACCCTTTTTTAGTAAACACTTATGGCCCTAGAGGAAGCTACGTACCACATTTCATTCTAATCCGTTTGGTGGTTTTGATGAAATCGTGATTTATTTACTTTAATCCCCCTAAACCCACCTAAAATTTCAAATTTTTCCAAACCCTTTCTTAGCGAGCACTTATGGCCCTAGAGGAAGCTACGTACCAAATTTAATTCCGATCCGTTCGGTAGTTTTGAAGAAATCGTGATTTAATAACTTTGATCCCCAAACCCCCCTAAAATTTCGAATTGTTTCAAACCATTTCTTAGTGAGCACCTATGGCCATAGAGAAAATTACATACCAAATTTCAATCCAATCCGTTGGGTAATTTTGAAGAAATTGTGATTAAATAACTTTAATTCCCCAAATCCCCCTAAAATTTCGAATTTTTCAAACCCTTTCTTAGGGAGCACTTATGGCCCCAGAGGAAGCTACATACCAAATTTCATTTCAATCCGTTTGGTAGTTTTGAAGAAAACGTGATTTAATAACTTTAATGCCCCTAAACCCCCCCTAAAATTTCGAATTTTGTCAAACCCTTTCTTATTGAGCACCTATGGCCCTAGAGGAAGCTATTATATACCAAATTTAGTTCCAATCCGTTCAGTAGTTTTTTAGAAATCGTGATGAGTGAGTCAGTGGGTTTTCACTTTTATAATATATAGATAAGTCAATTTATTTAACTACACAATTACCTAAAGTCACTTACTCGTTTTTTTAAAGTAAACTGTCGAACAACCGACTCAAACGTTCTGTATTTACAAGGCGAAGTGTGCTTTTACTTTGAAACAACGTTTATTATGTTTATTAAAACTTTATTCAAAGCTAGAAATCAAAGTAAAACACAGCGCTAATTACATACCGTAAGTAAACCAATGTTTATTACCAGTAATTGCGACTTATGAATCAACTCTAATTACACAAAGTAATTAATGGCAAAGCTGTTGGCAGTGTGTGAACGAGGGTGGGGCGTTTGAAACAAATCAAAGAGTAATTGAACAATTAGCGATGAGGATATATATGTGGAGCATTGGAAACTTTTGTCAGTCTGAAACCGTTCTGGTTATTATCTGTTATAAACGCAGTTCGATTATAATGTGTGCTATCGATCTGTGTTTTATCGATTAGGGTTTATTCAATTCTTCTATATCTTTACTAATATTATAAAGAGGTAACATTTGTTTGTATGTAAGGGGTGGTCTCTGGAACTACTGAACCGATTGGAAAAATAATTTTCCTAATAAAAAGATTCACTATCCCTGAGTAACATAGGCTGTATTTTATTTGTATAAAAACTTTAATTTCAATATTTGTAAATTTAGTCGGAAGAAATTGTTAGGTTAGGCCTAGACTGATGAAACAACACATTTTTCTTGAATGTATTTACTACATTCATTAAAATAGCAACCAATTGAATAAAATAACACAACAGCTGTTTGCTCTAATATTTCCATTAACATATTATTTCAAACTTTGAAGCAATTATTTGTATTTCTAACTGTTAGGTTAGTTTGTTATTAAAGTGTAGACTTGAGCCTTGCTGGTTCATTAAAACTTTATTATAACTGCTGTTATAAAATATACGAAATAATTTGATTTGAACATTTAAAATTATATAAAATCTTGGTAATGAATTTAAATACATGTGTTTGTTCATCAGTCTAGGCCCAATCTAAGATTTTGTTCGACTAAATTTACAAATTACAATTATAGCCTATGTTCTCAGGGATATTGTAGCCTTTTATTAGTAAAACTATTTTTCAATCGGTTCCGTAGTTCCAGAGATTACCCCTACATACAACCAAATGTTACCTCTTTATAATATTAGTATAGATAATATTGCATTGAACGTAATTCGATTATATTAACATACTAACAATACAGAAACCGGACGTCACTTTAATTGAGCTGTTTATATACACAGTTACTGTATTTTGAATACACATCGGAATGTCCGCTTTGATGTTTTATTTGACTAGACTACAACCTGTGCAAGACACACAATTCGTGCCCGTTGGACGTCTGGGCTGGTATCAAGGGACGTTGCACTGTACTCGGGGGAAATCCTTGATTTGAGCAAACAGATAACACAAGCTTTGTTGCGTCCCCTCAACATCTACCTTTCTGTTTCTACTTCTATTTTAATCAAATTTGAACTTAAGTGTTTCTACTTCGATGGATGAATATATGTTGTTTTCAATACGAATATAATACACATTATTTAATTCTTTTGTGGAATATTAATCGGCCATGGTTTTAGTAAAAAAATTTAATAATCTGTGAAATTCTGGTGCTACAACTTATCGATATAGTTATTTATATCAAGACGTAAAATACCGAAAAGCCAAGATGTGTAGGAGATATCGATATATATATATATATGCCTAAATATCGAAAATGTTACTTTATTTTTGTTAACCCTTAAACTGTCCGTGCAAATTTTTTCCTTTTTGCAATACCAAACCATTTCGGTGCGTGTGCAAGCATATTTTCAAAAAATATTTGAAAAATATAGTAAATATAAACCAATCCAAAAGTTTTCCATAGCTTTTTTTGTAGGGAAAGGTTCAAAGGTATCCACTCGTATATGCCAGTAAAAAATGCATTGATGTTAAATTTACAAAGTTATTAGCTCAAGAAACAAAATATGTTCAGTAACAAAAGGAAAACGTTCAACTTTAGGCCTACATAAAAAGAAGTAAACATTGTTTTGCAATTTTTTTCAAAATGTACAACAGTTTTGTAATTTAGTTCTAAATAGAACTGTGTAAAAATATATAACAATTTCAAATGTCTTGTTATAAAAACTCCAGTTTGTATGTTCATACTACAAGACTGCCAACAAAACAGGCCTAGTTTAAATAGAAATTTAGGAATATTTGTTTTGCCCAAAAATGAAATATTATTATAACAAAGTTCAGAGAATAAATCAAAGAATTGAACTGTATACAGTACTTGTCAATTAAAATTTAATAAACCTATCTGACTTAGCTTTAATTGAATCACAAAATTAGGTCAAACAAATAAAACTCTCATAGACCAAGGGAATACAATATCCTGTTTGACTAAAGCGTTAGAAAACCAAACGTTCTCAAGTCGCGTTTTGAATTCAACAACAGTTTATATTTCCCAGGACTGTACGAATGAAACCGTTACAGTAAATGTGGTTTAGTTCACACAAAATGATAGGTTGAACTTCTCGTTGCAAATCGATATACAACCATATCTATACACATATATCGAATTGTAAGAGATATCTCGAATGCAAAATGTAATTATTCATTAGCTGAAAACTGTCCAAATGCAAGGGTTTACAGAACACTCTATATTTTCAGAACTATAAGAGGGACGTTTGATTGGAAGGCAGTTTTAGAAAGTACACATCTTTACGAATCTAAAGGTATCTTTATATTATTTTCAAAACAGTTCTGTCGAGCGATATTGAGCTTTAGAGAAGTGACAAAGTTGAGTAATTTCTTTGTGTTTTCACGCGCAGCAATAGCTTTACAGAAAACTGCAATTTTAAAACGATGTTTACAAATGTAAATATAACATTTAGAACAAATTTGTAAATAAAAACATCTAAGTTTTAATCATTTTCTTTCCAACGGATTTTGTTTAGTTGCGATTAGATTATTTTTAGAGTGTGAAATATTCAATGCAAGTACAGTTGTCAATTTAGTACTGTGATTCCTAGGCCAAGCGGAAACTGCTCAATTGAACAGTCTGACAGTACGAGGTTTATTGGCATTTAACCTTTAATCTGAAGGGATCATAATATTTTAGTCAGCGTTATTTGTAGTTATCGTAAGCGTCAATGCAATAGCTATGTTTTCCTATAGAAATTCACTAGTAAGTCATTCACACCGCCGAACCGCTGAAGTGAGTTGAGCAAATTTACAAAATTATGTTTATAGTTTTAGGGTTTCATAAAACTATTTGTCCAATTGGTCTACTCAAAAATGGGCTGAATAGCTGCCTACGTGTACGAAATATATTAGTCGAATTTGCTTGAACCTCAGCCTCCATCTTCTGCGTTCCGATAGCGGAAAAACTTGCAAGCAAGTTTGCACCTCGACCTTGCAGACTGGGATTTGGGGGAACCAGGTGGGCTTTACGGTAGAGTTAAAAAAAAACAGACACACAAAATGTGCAGAATAATGTCCTATATTTCTTCATATAAAACCCCAAAAAGTGTAATTCCAGTGCGAAAAATCTAAAAGATGTTTTACTTCCGGTCAAGACACGGGCTTCCGTTTGTTGGATTTTTGGCTAACGAACTCGTCCGAGGGAAAACCAACTTGTGTGCCAAATTTGGACCAAATCGGCCGTAAAATGCGGCCGTTAGAGTGCGAACACACATATATATATATAACATTTTAAATGACACCCCAAAATCGTGTTTGGGGACCATGATAGGTGCTCATTGACCACGCCCTACCTAAGGTCTCACCACAAGAGTCGTTGTAATAGCTCATCTTTCCTATGGAAATAGTTAACAAAAAATTAACTATGTTTTACAGCGTATATTATCAGACAGAACTCTAATGACATGGTATTCACCCAAAACCCTGTATCAGATAAAACAGCTGTTTGTTTTCATTCATTACCATAGCAAACTGCTTAGCAAATTTACAATCAGTTTATTTTCACGACCAAGATTTTTTTTATGGATTATATTAACAAAATAAAAGGAAACAAAAAAATATACTAAAATCGTTTACTGTTTTATAATTCAATTCAAACATCTGTTCTTACATAATATTAGAAATAAAACAGCTGAATTGCTTTAAAAACTTAATATGATTTTAAATTAGCCCTGAAATGAAATAAAATTAGTATATTTGCAACATATTTGGCAAATTTAGAACCAGGTGATTATTCTTCCCGAATAAATTCTAAGTTTTTCTAAGTTTTTTCCGACTAAATTTACATATATATTGAAATAAAAAATGTTTTTATTAAAATGAATTATAGCCTATGTTACTCCAGGGATAGTGTAGCTTTTTATTAGTAAAACTATTTTTTCAATCGGTTCAGTAGTTCCGGAGATTACTCCCTACATATAAACAAATAAACAACCAAACTAATTTAACCTCTTTATAATATTATAATATTAGTATAGATATAGACAAGATAAAAGTGGTAGCCCATTTAAAAAAGACACCCTGTAGATATATTTCTCAAAAACCACCCTTTTCTAGGACTGCGGGGGTGAAAATCATGTTTAGGAACCCAAATATTTAACGTTTTACAGGTCTCATAGCTGTAGACACCTTTTCTTTAATTTTTTTTAAATTTGAAATTACTATTTGGCTAAATATCAATAGTAGTTCTGGAAAACCCTTTATACGCGTTAAAAGCTGTACGATTCTTTCTCTGTAAATACACATTTCACAAAACCCTCCACGTATGTAAATTTATCACTCGAAACATCCTTTTGGACTGAATTCCCCCCCCCCCCCATACATTACAGCAACCATCTCGACTATGCGGTTATTACAATATTAAATTACATAATTTGCGAAAACGTTTTGAAAATTACAGGAATGCCGTGATAAATTTAACCGGCGTAACTTTCATAGTTTCTCGGTAATTGTTTATAATGGTTCTACTATTGAAACATCGCTCTGTTTAGGCCGAGTGTTATGATTGAATACAGAAGTGGAGAGTGTCGCACATGTTTTGGGGAGGCTGGCACTGGTGTGATCCGCAATGCAGCAACAAGCTCTAAGATGGAAGGGGGCCAAACCCCACCCTCATACCTCACCCCCCCCCCCCCCCCCCGCAGCAAACAAAACAATTCCGAGAATACAAATGGTTTTTTATCTTTCTCCCTGAGAGTATATTACTTTCTATGAATAATATTGTTTGTATTGAAGAGGCGTGTGCATCAATGTTAATGAAATGTTTTAAGTGATTTTCGTCTTCAATGATTACTGTATTGTTAAAGCTTAATCAACGGTGTGCAGTTTATTAATCCATTTTGAACTCGAATGACCGTACAAAAAAAGACTAATAGAAAGAAAAGATAGTTATAAAAACTTGTATGTATTTTTCAAATTCGGATCAAAGGTGATAATTGTTAAAATCTTCGGAAAATGGTTCTATGGGTAAACGTAAAGAGAAAAACAAGTATAAATTTTTTTTCGAAAAACATCATTTTCCAGATATCCGCGATTTGTTTCTTTTACTGAACAATTCATATTTAGAGAACGATTCGACCGATTGAGTTCAAACCTGGCCATGAGTCAAAACTAGCTGGGATTTATTTCAAGAAAAATGAGCGATTAAATACAAAAACGCGTTTCAAAATGGCGGCTGTTTGAACATACCCAAAAAGCGTACATTTTAACAAAAACACCTTTTTTCTACCACTTTTCATTCCATATCGGATGGTGTAACTGACAAAGGATAATAGTTAAGTAACAGTAAGTGTGTGTAGTAATTTGTTTATTCAACCCGGCATCCTATACCAACACAGTAAACACAACAATATTGTATGTACATGTGCTGTTATTATCTTTAACTTAGATATTATACTTCATCCGATTGTTTTTACAGTTACACCATCCGATAGGAAATAAAAATGGCTACAAAAACTGTGCCTTGACATTATTTGTCAAAATGTACGGTTTTTGGGAAATTTAGGTTTGTCATTTTCAAACAGACGCCATTTTGAAACTCACTATCGGATATAATATCTTATTTTTTTAAACTAGATAATTGTTAGGTTAAACGTCAAGCTAAGTTTGAACTTAATCGGTTTTAAACCGTTAAAAAAACAAAATGGTGGATATCTGGAAAACGAAGTGTTTTTGGAAAACATGTTATTCTTGGTTTTCTCTTTATTTTGACCCTTAGAAACATTTTCCGAATTTTGGCACTTCGCGCATACGGGAAACTCTGTATATATAGATAAGCAAAAAATACATTTTATACCTTTAAATGCTCCAGCTACAAAAAAAGGTTTTATGAAAAATGTCTTGAAATTGTCCGAATACAACAAACAGGGCTATTCATAATGAATTATTAAATCGGCCGACATGTTAGAAAATGGCATCAAATTTTTGAAATGGCAAACAATATCAATGGCCACGAAATGGTAAGTGCGCCAATTACAGTTTCTGTAAATCTCGTACTTTTTGAGAACATAATGGTGGCCCAGTTAAAAGTGGACACTGCATAATGTTAAAAATTAATTAGTTTAGGCTCAGGATGATAGTACAACACAAATCTAATACTTTATAAGCATCCAGATTTTGGGTATTTTAACAAAATATGCATTACCACAGAACCGTTTGCTAGTTATCAAACCAAATAATGTGAAATTTTTTTGTAGGTAAGCAATATTCCTTTTTATAAGTGTCTAGAAAATATTGTCCTAAACTATACAAGGCTATTCTACGGGTGAGAATAAGAAAGCAAGTTCCAATAAACTACAACGGTAAAAATCCGTTGTGGTTCCTGGATTTTCAGTTTTATAATTAATTTTGTAAAATTGGAGTTATTTAGGCCTACCGCGGGTTGACATCGTATGTAGGGCACCCTTGACAAGTTGATTCGAGCGGAGCTTTATCTGCTAGCATGAACTGTTGAACCCTGACTTGTTCGAAATGGAACAGTAACTTGGAAAAATAGATCATGAGTTCCTAGCGGAAACCAAAAATCCGAAAATAATTGTATTAAGGGTGTTTTCGGGAAATGCATTACGCTAGCCACGTATGTGTTTTCCGTAAAAATACCTAATCAAAAAATGATGTAATATTAAAGTTATGAATTAACATGTAAAGTTTCGGGAAATTTTGAAAATTCCTCTAAGTTGAAAAACAAAAGGTTTTTTAGACTTTACAAGAGTAGGCCTGAAATAAATGTGGAGTAGTAAAACAACGAAATTTGAAAAACAATGTAGAAAGTAGAAAAAATAAAAACTTGTCTGAACTTTAATAAAGTATACAAGGAGTAAAGGTTTTTAAAATATAACTTAAGGCAGTTATAAAGAATGAAAAGTAGTAAAGGAAATTAAAATAAAATTTTGAAATTCAATTAAATCAAAATGGTGATAAATTTCACACCTTTAAGGTCAAATAAAAAGTTAAATAACAGTTTTTTATCATTAAATATAACAAAAAATGGTATTAACTACGTAGATATGTAATAAAAATCCAGTATATAAAATAAATTCCGGGAAGTTCATAAGCCCAAAAAAGTGAAAATCGTTAAACTCCCAAACACCAAAACCAAAAGAAAAACAAAACAGATTAAATGGAAACTGCGGCTAGTGAGCAAAACCAATATAAACTATAACTTGTGAAAAGTAAAATTGATATTATAAACAATTATAATTGATATTGTGTACTTGTTGGAAAGGTTCCAACCAGAGAATATTTTATTTTATGTTTTCGAAGAAGTTAAATAAATTAGTAATTTTTATTTTTCAATATAAAAATCTTTTATTTGGTAAAATTACATATTATTCAAATATCCCATTATTTTATAAATTGTAGTTTAAGAATTACCACTGTGATAAATTATAAAAATATCACAAGCACAAACGAGCATTTTACAAGGTTAGTTTCAGTGTACTCACTACTTAGAGATCAACGATCGTTAAAATTAAACGCTTGTGTTCTCGCTGAGCTTGCTTCAATTTAAATTCACTGGAAGTATAAAGTTAAAGTTTTTTTTATTCAGTCAGAATATTTAGAAAACTGAATATTCGACACCCAGTTGGTTCACCTAGCCCTCATAAGAGAGATTGCCAAATACTTCCAGTAGGTGGTATCAACTTATTCTGCAACAGTTGTACAAAAAAAAGGTCAAAGTTAAAGAATTCGAGTCCTAAAAAGTGGAAATCAAACGTTGTTCTGTACAGTCGACCGTTGGAAAATATAGGTCCGAAAATGCTTGGTTTTCGACTTATCCACCATTTTGTTTATTTCACTAAACACTTAATATCTTTGGAAAAACAAAAGATATTGACCTCATCGTTGGTGTACGTATTTCTTACGGAACCTTTTACCACTGCACCAAAAACCCGAATGTTTTGTTGTATACTATGGCGGCAATTTGAAATTGTAATATCTAATATCTTTAAAAAAATTTAACTTAAAAAAAATGTTAGGAAACAAAAAAAAAGTATTGTTTTTTTATAACAAACAAAACGGATTTTTGTTTTTCTATTAGCTCAAAAGACAAACGAGTTATCACCTAAAACCTCAGAACATAATTTCTGTCTGTACTATTACTGTTGATCCTGTATTGTTATAGACAGTATCAAGAAATTATGTTTTCAGTTTTTAGTCTCTAACTCGGTTTGGATAGTCTTTTCTAGTTACCCCTATACATCAGGACATAGTTAGGATTACTAATTGGCGAAAAGTAGGGTTGACGAGCGAAGCAAGCGACAGTGTCCACTAGTATTAATGTTTTTATATTAAGTAAAAAGACTTCAAGTATTGAAAAAAGTTATAAGCCTTTGAGTTTAAAACCGATTTAAAAGAATGTAATTCACTACAGACTTAAGAAGTTACAAATCCAGCTCTGCAGATTCAGTTTAAGAATTTTGACGAATTAACTTTGACAATAAAACCAGATATCTAATCGGTAAATTATTTGCAGCTTCTAATCAGTCGCTACGGCAATCTTATTAAGAGGTATTTGTAATGATTTGAAGTACTTTGATCTGATTCCTGCGAATTTACTTGCACAAACGTTTTAACCGATTGCAACCAAAGCTGATTATTGCATTGCATTTGATTCAATCACAGTACGCTGTTGGTATTGTTCAAATAGATTCTGTATGATTAGAATAATCTTCTGTACAGTAGTTTGTAAACTAATTTATAGTTTAGCAACAAAACTACTTGTTAGGTTTTATTGTTCGTTTTTCTAATAATTGCATTTGTAGTGGTTGAAAACCGATTTTAATATAATTCGATTTTTTTT
>JAGFPH010005996.1:60592-80565 GCA_018207615.1 Philaenus spumarius
TTTTTTTTTTTTTTTTTTTTTTTTTTTTTTTTTTTTTTTTTTTTTTGCTTTCCATGCCACTTTGGGCCTTTCGGCTAACGAGCATGTTTTTTTTGGGTTTTTAATATTTTATGGTCCCCCGCGGGGTTTGAACCCGGGACGTCTTGCTTATGAGGCAAGTACCATAGCCGTTGAGCTATGACAGAGGACTTAATATAATTCGACCACGCAGCTGCAACGCTGACGTGAGTTGAGCGAATTTCCAAAATTAAGTTTATATGTTTAAAGGGTTTCAATCAACTGTTTGGGAAATTGATCTACTCACGAAAGCACTATATAACTGCATGTGTGTACGAAATATAGTAGTAGGACTTGTTTGCACCTAAGCCTCCAGTTTCGAGTTACGCTTCGTTCCACTCGCAGCAGAAAAACTCGCTTTGCACCTTGACCTTGCGGCAAAGTTACTAAAAAAAAAACACCGAACGGATTGGAATGAAATTTGGTACGTAGCTTCTTCTAGGGCCCTAAGTGCTCGCTAAGAAAGGTTTTTTAAAAAATTCGAAATTTTAGGGGGTTTAGGGGGTTAAAGTTACTAAACATCCCCATAAGAAATACATAGTGTAATATATTTATTGATATATTTTTTTGTTTATATAAATTTAACATTGATTTGTCTATCAGTGCAAAGCCGGATCGGGCAGCTAGTGCATATATATCATTTTAATGATACCTCAAAACGTGTTCTGGGGACCATGATTCGTGCTCATTTACTACTCCCGTCCTTAAGACTTACCAAAACGTCTCTGCAATAGCTCATCATATTTCCTATTTAAATTCGCTAGTAAAGAAACCTATGACAAATTACCCAACTTATTTAAATCGACTGATAAAATGTAATTTCTTTTTTATAAATAATTCGATCACGCAGCTGAACCGCTGACTTGAGTTGAGTGAATTTCCAAACTTAAGTTTATATGTTTTAAGATTTCAACCGACAATTTGGGAGATCGGTCTTCTCAGGAAGGCGTTGAATAACTGCCTCCGTGTACGAAATATATTACTAGAATTTGTATGCACCTCGCCCTCAGATCTTACTCGTTTTGTAAGTTTGCAACTCGACCTTGTGGCCTCGTATTATCAACAGCTTCACTCCGATATTTATAAAATGTTTTATGGTATTTTCCGTTGTGATCGATTTCGGGAGAACCAGACGAGCTGGAAGGTCTGTAAAAAAAACAAAATGCGCAGAATAAACTCCTAAACTTATTGTTTTGGATAAAATCTCAAAAATGTTCCATTCCGGTACGAAAAATCTGAAAATTTCAAACTTATTGTAAAAAAAACATGCTTCTTTTTTAAATTTTTTCCAACGAACTCGTCCAATCTATTTAGAAAACCAACGTGTGTACAGAATTTGGTCTGAATCGGACGAAAATTCGACTGTTAAGTGCGAATACATAGGCTACATACATACATACAACATTTTCAATGACACTCCAAAAAGCGTTCTGTGGACCATGATATGTGATCATTTACCAATTATTAAACATAACATAACTATTATCCTTCAACCCATTGTTTCCAGAGTTACACCATCTGATAAGGAATTAAAAGAGCAACAAAAAAGGTGTCTTAATATTGTTTTAATGCACGGTTTTTGGGTAATTTTGGATTTAAATTTTCAAACATACGCCATTTTGAAACCCATTATATGATATAATCGCTTATTTTTATTAAGATAGGCCCACTGTTAAGTTAAACTTCATGCGAAGTTTAAAGTCAATTGGTTGAACAAAAGCAAAATGGCGGACATCTGGAGAACAAAGCTTTTTCGGAAATATGATCATATAAAATTGTTTACTTCTTTTCGGTCGCCTATCATCTCATGAAGTTATGCCAACCTCTCGCGAAACATCCTGTATATTTCCAGATTTTATTGACACCCAAAAACGTTTTCTGGGGGCATGATAGTTGTTCATTTTCCACTCCTGACCGAAGGTCTCACCATAAGGCAAGGCGCATATTGAGACGCGGTTGACGCCTGTCACGCGACGTGGCACAGCGCGACTTTTTGTAACATTCGTAAATGAATGGATAAGCGCATAATGGCATCGCTACGCAACGCAGCGTGGCCCGACAGTCACGTGGCACAGTGGCAATGACACAATTTCTCTCGCCACGCGTCACAAGTCTGACGTATTCAGTTATTGCTTTTTCCTAACCTTATCGTTTGTAGAGAATTATACAGTCATGTATAATACAGTTTATGTATATTTCTAATGTCAAATAAATAGGATGATTTTTTTTAGAGAAATTCGGTTTTTATCGAACACAATACCGTTAAAGACTAGCGTGTTAGCCTGTAAGCAGTCTCGATGAACTTGTCTTCGATAACAATTACATTTTCTCTAAAAATAAACATTCGATTTGTATAAAATTTAAAATATACATAAACAATATATGAATAAATAGCTTATAATATACAAAATTGTATATGTAGGATACTTTTTAACCAAATAGGCTCTCATAGACATTATGGACGCATAATTATCAATGAGTATGTTTTTTTTAACTGTTTTTTTTTATAAAAATTTTAATCTGATTCTTTTGAAATTTATAACACATATAAATAATATATATATATCATTATTATTTATTGTACATTTTTAATATATATATATGAATATAATATACAAAAATTAAAACTGTAGGACAATATTTAAGCACATAGGCCATGAACTTTATATTTTTTTGCCTCTTTTCTAGGCGCAACACAGTATGGTTAAACTTTACAATCATACTCCTAAATAAAAACTTTAATATCTCACTAACCATTTGTTTAAATATTTTTGGCGGCGAGGGGGTGTACTTATTTTAACTATCTTGATTAACTATTATGTCGATTGAGTTATATTTAGTACTGTGCTTACGCAGTCCATCATATCTTTTGATAAGATTTTTACTGAAGATATATTGATAGATAGGCTAATCAGCCCTAGGCTATACGCATTCTATATGCTTCGTAAAGTTGCTGGCCTATTTATTTAAATATTGTAGTAGACCTATCATTTTTGTACATATATTGTTTAAATACATTTAAAATTTCATCTAAATTAGATAAATAATTTTAGAGAAAATAGATTTTTTACTGACGATATGTTCACTATAATTTTCAATTACCAATACATTTATAATATCGGTGTCTGCTATATTATTCATTTCAATAATGTTATTTCATTTTTTACGTTAATTAAAGAACGTATTTAAATGATTTCAGTTTCTTGGCAGGCAATGAATGCAGTAAAAGCTCTTCTGCAGCAGCACAATCTGAATCAGATTCTGAGCTTAGATCTAGTAAACACAGTTTTATTCGCGAATAATTAATTTTGAACATTCTAACAAATTAAATTAATGAAAATACCCGTGTCTACTGGGCGAGAGTCGGGAGCAACTGCGTTGCAATATGCGTTCCCAACGAGACGCGTGTGGCGCGATCGTGTCATGCAGCTCGCGTCATGTCATCCCACACGCGTCCCAATAATTATGCGAATAGCCTAAGAGTCATTGCAAGAGCTATCTTTCTTATTTAAATTAAATTTTCGTAATTACCTTTACAGCTAGCTTGGTACAGACATTTTGGTTATTGCTACCGAATTAATCGTTTCTCTACATCAAACAAGAAATTCACTTAATGTCAAGCGTCTGTCAGCACATCTTAATTGCACTGTTGTGTATATTGCTATAACCTAAGTTCGTCAATATAGCCTTGTCGCTTTGTACGCAAATAATTGTTCAAATTCCGTTTCTCAAAGTGGTGACAGGAATTTAATATGAACCCAATTACGGTGCGACGTAACATCTCTACATTGATTGTATGACTTTGATAACAGTTGGTTTTATGAGACAGTTTCATGTTGTGGAAAATGAGCAAAATGCTGAGTAAACTGACAAGAATGCTTCTGAAGTATACATGTTTGGTTAGGAGTAATTTTGTTGTTATTAGCAATAATTAGTGTAAGAAATAACATTATTGACTGCTAATACCAAACGGCTTGGCCGATTTTAATTTTTTTTCACCAAAATACAGAATTTTTTATGAACTTCAATTTGAGGTGTCACAAGGTATACGTTGCCATTTCAAAATGTTTACAATGGGTAAGGGGGGAATGGGGGTGAGCACTTTGAAAATATGTTTTTTTTATTCCCCCAATTAGTACTATACACACCTGTTTACAGAATGTTGATACTTGCTATAAGTCTTTTTATAGGAGTTTGAAGTTTTCAAATGAACACCCTGTATTCAAAATAAAGATAAACATATTATATTTAGTTTCATTCAGATTGTTTGTTTAGTTACAATATAATTATGTTTAAACTAATGTAATGTTCATTGGTATGTTGGAAGGTATGATGAATCACTTTGTTACATCCATGTTAATTCAGGATGTAACAAAGTGGTTGAAATAGAGTTTGTAATTTTAAGTGTATAGGCCTAGTTAGTATAAAATAATGTTTGGTATTTAAATATACAATTATACATCAAAATAAGATAAAAATGTGATATTTTAATGGCTCTTAGTTTCATTCAGATTGTTTATATATTTTTCAATATGTTTAAACTCATGTATGATTATGGTTTTGCATGTTAAATTTAAATTAATGTGTTAAATTAATTGATTATTATAATGTTTTTGAAAGTGAAAATACGATTTGAAAAGTATTAAACAATTCATAGATAAGGTACATTTTGTATAAACAATATTTTAAACAGCATACCTCTAAGTATATAGATATGTAACAACTGATGTTTGAATTGAATTATACACAGTAAGTATTTTTCGTTTATTTTTGTTTGTGATCGTTTTTAGTTGTTCAATCTAACCTAAAAAGATGTATGTTTTTAAGAATAATAAACTGATTATAAATTTGCTAAGTAAAGTTGCTATTTTAATGAATGTAAACAAACATTTGTTGCTAAGCTTTTTATCCGAACACCTGTTTTTGTGAGTTATGGTCTTGAGTTCATTCAAAAATCCCATCGAAAGAAGTATGTTAAGTTTTTTGCCGAATTTGAAAATTTGTCTTTACATAAAAACCTAATTAAGACTATTACGAACATTTTAAAACTGAAAATAGCCAAATTGGTCCAGCCGTTATCAAGTGATGCGCTTATCAACGAACAGCATTTCATGTTTATTATATACTAGTGGACCCAGCAATGCTTAGCTATTGCTTGATTTAATTTAAAGGGTAGTTATTCTATTTCATTACATTGACTTAAATAATCGAATTGAAAAATGGTGTTTATGCCACTAAGAATATATTACACAAATTTAGATTTATAATGTGTAAACCTTTATAGATAATACAGTAAACCTTGTGTTTGCTTTTACCTAATCTAAAAAAAAAACTGACAGTTGTGAAGAACTGTAAAAAACCTGATTCTAAATTCTTTGAAGTTAGGGCAAAAGGGCTTAAGTCAGAAATTGTTAACGAATTGTTATTGTATGAATAAAATATATATTGTTTTTGATTTCAATGGTTACGCGGTCAAACATCAATGGTAAAAAAGTCAAAGTTATATAAAAAACAAATTTTTGTGGTTTTTTAAATAAATATATATATAAATACATACACACACATACATATTCATAATCTTATAAAAATTATGCAAAACATTCCAAGCTGGAGACCAGGTAACTAGTCATATCTCGTCAGCTTGGAAGCGATCCAACCACCGTTTGCCTTACTTCCGCCCTCCTACCCTCAAACCACAGATATGAAACGTTACCTGGTCTAGCCGAGTTTTGAACCCATTATCTTTTGATCAACAAGATTCTACGTTATCCACTAAGCTATCATGGCTTGTCAATAAGAACTGAGAACAAAACAGCACTTGAGTTACGTGCTACCATAATGCCTACCTTGCCCCTTCTCTTAAATTATAATATATCCATACAAGACATGAGTTGTCAAAATTTTGAGTGCTTCTCCTGTATCGTTAACAATTTCTGACTTAAGCCCTTTTGCCCTAAATTAAAAGAATTAGTTGTAAAGTAACTTGTTTTGGTTCATCGAAGGCCTAACCTAAAATCATGTTCACTTTTTGATCCAACACAACTGTTTTATATATATATTATGTAACAACCAATGTTTGAATTGAATTGAAATATAGTAAGCATTTTTAGTAGATTTTGGTTTTTGCTTGCTTTAAGTTGGTCAATCTAACCTAAAAAAGCTGTTACTTTGAAGAGTAAAGTTGCTTTGGTAATGAATGTAAACAAACATGACGTGTGGAAAAGCGTTTTATACGAATAGCTGTTTTTGTGCACTATGGTCTTGAGTCCATACAAAAAAAGGCTGATTAGTTTTTCCAAATTTGAAACTTTTTCGGGAAACTTTTCAATTTTTTCTTTATACAAAAATCTAGTTCGGACGATTACGAACATTTAAAACAAAAAATAGCCAAATTGGTCCAGCCGTTCTCAAGTGATGCGCTTACAAAGGAACAGCAATTCATGTTTATTATATAGACTAGTAGACCCGGCAATACTTCGCTATTGCTTGATTTAATTTAAAGGGTAGTGAAGTTATTTCATTTCATTACATTGACTTAAGTAAATAATTATGTCTGCAATTTTGTGTTTTTTTCTTGAAATATATGTCGCCATTTTAAAAATATTTGAACAAGCTATTTGGTATTTCGTACAAGAGTAAAATATGTAACCAAAATTTGTGTTCAATATATTTACAACATTTAAAGTTATTGAGTACTTTGTAAAAAAACAAAAACAAAATGGTTAATAACTGGAAAACGAAGCATTTCCCAACCTATGTTTATATGGTTTTTGTCTTTATTTACAGTAGTAGAACACGTCCTAAAAGTTTCTTCATTTCTTCCTGATGATTCAGTGATTCTATATATCACACAGGTACTTTCATACTTTTTATACGTATATTTTTAAACAACTCAGGGCATACCATCACAAACTTTACACTGAAATTAGCAACAAAAACAAAACAAACAAAAAACTAAAAGTTTCAAGCCCTAAAAAGTGTGTGCTTTCTCAGAAGAAACAAATAGTTTTCTTATATAAATGCAGGTGAATCATGAATTATATTGTATTTTTCTTGTGCAGGAACACATGTTGAACAAATTTCCAACAACAACAACAAAAAGTTTGTTATTTTTGAGAATATTTGGCGTAACATATCCTAACTATTTTTTTTAATTTATTGTTTTTAATTTTAAATAATTTAAAGTGCTGATATTTTAAAATAAATAAAACAATTTAAAAACTGCAATTTTGTAACATTAAGTTATGTTATTTTAAAAAGACATATATTTTCGGTAAAAACACAAAATGACAGTTAAAAAGAAACCAAACGTTTTCGCACATACACACACACTTTTTAGTTCCGGAGAGTAGTATTTTGAAGTTTGGAAACATTCTATAAGGAACTCTGTTCTTCATTGAATTCCTAACTGAATAAATAATATAACACTATAGCGTTAAATAAAACCTAAAGAAGTGATTTCATTGAATATATAACTAAACTAACATTCTAGATTAAGATCGGGCTTAAGTGAATCTTTGAACAAAATCCAACTTTATATGAATAATCCGGAACAAGACTGATCACTAAAGTGCAACTGTGATAAATGAAACAGCTGATTAAGAAGCAATAATGGAACAATCGATTGAGGTTAGTTGGTTGGCATTCGATATCAATTTGTCTTATTTAACAAAATATCGTTTCAGATTTATATTGCTAATTGAAATAGCATTTCAAATGAGAAATGATGTCTATACCTCACGATATTATTAGACTAAAAACTAACAATAATATTTGTTTCTACATGTCTGAAACTATACCTCCGCCCCTCCTCGCTTCGCTCACAAACTCCGGCGGCGACCCATGGCGAAGAAATGCAAACATATTATTGTTTACTATGATATTTACACGGAAATGTCGCTTGAGCGGTGACCTATGCACAGATAACGTATGACCGAAATCGAAATAGACACGACCAACCCTAATAATTCGAATTGCGGCATGCGTTGTAATTTCACCATTAATATTTAAACTAGTAAGCCCCCGTGAAAAATCACAGATTAATTAATTAGATACACATCAGAAATACATCATTCAAAAAACAAACTATTTAAAAACAACTTTAACGCCCACTTATTTAGGCCTACCTAACTATGCTGACGGGGAATTTTAACTCGGTAAATGTGTACAATAATAAGGATTATAAAACTGTAGGCCTATTTATTTGAAAAAAAATATTTACATACGTTATCATATATTTAAAGAAAGATAAAAATACTATCTTTTAATTGCTTTTTATTTCTTATTAATAAATCAAATGATTTACATTTTTATATTTCAATATTTTTAAATTTAGTCTGAAAAACATTCTTAAGTTAGGCCTAGACTGATAAATCAACACATGTATTTACATTTTTATTAAAATAGAAACCATCTGAATAAAATAACAGATAACAGCTGTTTGCTGTAATATTTCCATTAACAGCTAATTTCAAACTTTGTATTTTTAACTTTTAGGTTAGTTTTTAAATAAAGTGTAGGCTGGAGACTTGCTGGTTCTTTTAACCTATATTGTAACTGCTGTTATAAAATATAAGAAATAATTTGATTTGGACATTTACCATTATTTACCGCCTTAGCTTTGGGGTTATTATTAATCCTACACTTTTATTATAAAGAAAACATAACATGATTATGTGTATAGAAGGTTCCAACGTGGTTGGCGTGCGGAGCACTCAGGGATTTCCCCTAGTATCTAATATTATCACATACTGTACTTCCTGAATAAAGTCTTCTTAAACTAATCACCATCTTCCGTCCTCGTCGATTGAATCAAACCATGCAAAAGCTATACTTAACAACTCTCAACGCGTTTTTAGCTTTTACTTAGGCTTCCTGGATTAAAGGGAGGGAGAAGTTGAAAAGGCGCAGAGAACATTTAACATCATTTACCATCGTAGCTTTGGGGTGCTACTGCTTATTATATATAAAAAAACAAAGCCTGATTATGTGTATAGAAGGTCCCGAAGGTTTTTGCGTGCGGAGCACGCAGGGGTTTCCCCTAATATTTATTAAATCCAGAGATATTTAGTATTTTGTAAAAAAAACGTGGAAAACTGGAAAATAAAGCATTCACAAACTTACGTTTATAAGAATTTTTTCCAATATTTTCACTAGTAGAACACGTCCTGAAAGTTTCTCTCCGTTTCTTCCTGAATAACCCTGTATTTTAATTATTGGTCTAGGATGCAATTTTGCAGAATTGCAGTTAATTGCAAACTGGTTTTGCAATATTATTATTTAGCAAGAATTCAAAACCAAATACTGTTCACTTTACAGGCATGAATTAATTAAAATAAAATACTCCCAGATTAAATGTAATTAAAGTACATGAGACAACGTAATTGAATGCCTTAACGAGGAATTGAAATCACGTCGAAAGAAGCCGATCGCTAGACCCTTTTCGATTTATTTTATCGATGAACACTGTTTTATTTTTACGAAGCTCCTCTGTAGAGCTTTTAGGATCTCTGCCAAAACATCTCGACCCTGAGGCGAACGTTACTTCTCTTCCCAGTTCCAAGTTTTAACGAAGTCTTCCGCCGTCGGACCAAAATTAAAACGAATTTAGTACTTCGCGTATGTACAAAAGTTTGGTTTTACCAAGTAAGTCGATTTATTATTTATTTAAAAACAGTATAAACTACGTAGAAGTTTGAGTCGAAGTGTTATTTGAGCACGTACTACAAACAGTATTTGTCTATTGCATAATTTAAAAAAAATATGATTAGTGGCAGTACTAATGAGATGTCGTCAGCATGTAAGTGGTGGCTAACGAATAACATAAGTATTCGTAAATTCATTGCTCAATAATTACTTCTTCCTTCATATTTAACTTATAATTAGCTATCAAAAACCTGAAGCAATACCACAGAAATACGTGTTTAAAAGACGTAGCCTTGTAGTGTTTTTAAACCTCGCTAAGGCTTTCGACTCTGTCGATCGTAGCAAACTATTGCGTAAATTAGCGTTATACCGTTGCCGTGGCAAATGTTCTTCGTGGTATGAGAGCTATCTTTCTAACAGGAAACAAATTGTGTCTATGTGTGGAGTTAATAGTGATCAGATCGCGGTTGACTATGGGGTTGTTCAGGGGAGTACGCTAGGGCCTATTTTGTTCTTAATTTACATAAATAACTTAAGTAATTTACCTATCGAGGGGAAATTCTTTCTTTTTTCTGACGACACAGCCATTTTATTTGAAGGCGATAGGTGGAAAGATGTTGAAATTAAAGCTCCAAATGGTTATTGGACTTAAAAAAGTGGTTTGATCAAAACCTTTTATCATTTAATGTCACTAAAACTAAGTTTCTATCCTTATCATTAAGGGCAAATACAGATTTCGAAAATAATAGGTTAAAACTTCACACATGTGGTGATTACCTTAATAATACATGTTTATGTGGAAACACAAAAGGCGTCGAGTCCTTTAAATATCAAGGAGTAATGTTCGATAAGAGAATGTAATGGACTGAACAGGTTAAGTTTTTAAAACAAAAAACTGGACAATTAATTTATGTTTTCAGGCAACTTAGTGACATTCTAGATTTCCATGAATTAAAACTAGCGTACTACGCGTATTGCCAATCTTTACTTATGGGGCGGGGAGGATAATAGCTTGGGGCGGGGCTTTCAGTTCGATTCTTGAGCCACTTAATGTAATTCAGAAAGCAATATTAAAAACGGATTTAAAAATTAACTGAAGTTTTTCCTCAAACGTTGTTTTTGATACTTTTAAAGTACTGAGTGCAAGGCAATTTTTTGTAAGAAATCTGGCTATTTGTATATTTCAAAATTATAATAACATTTCGAAAAAGGTGATCATGAACATTTAACGCGTTCTTCAAATTTCTTAAGGATAAGGTCTAGCAAGCTAATAAAAACGTTTTCTGTAATTAACTCGCTTTATATGGCACAAGTTTTGTATCAAAATCTTCCGGGCACGCTAAGTCTGTTTAAAAATGACAGGTTATTTAATTTTAAAAGGCTTATTAATGGATGGCTGTTTGAATTGGGAAGGGACGCAGCCGAGCTTCAATTCCCACAATGTACGCCTTTATGGCATGACCAGTCTATTTACTTCTGTGGTAGCTGACTGGAGCCGAGTTCGGCCAATCAAAGGGATGGATTGGAGTCCGTCCATTGCGGCAGACTCGTTCGACCGTGTTCGGGCGTATACGGCCAATGAATTTCTAAATCCGAAAAAAATGGGAGATTTTTCGGACCCATTCGGCCGAATCTGTTGCACCACACAACTTTAACTACCTTTCAGATTGTAATTGATTTGAGTGCGTTTAACTTTGGTTGATTATGGATTGTGAAAAACGAATTAGTTTGATTGAAGAACACGCCCCGTTGATGGGCGGATCGCATTTATTATATAACTAAATGTTACTTCATTCATATGGTAGTTTACTCACCAATTCGGCTCCTTTCAGTAAGTATCGGGTGTACCTAATATTCTTTCCTTCGTTTTCTATGTCTCCTTATCAGGTAAGTATTTTCGAGCATCATCATCTCATCAAATTCCATTACAAAGTAGCAAACATTCCTTGGGAAGTAATTACGACAAAACACTTTGAACCAAACTCTTCTGGCTACTTAACAACTGCACTGACTAATAACGGCTCCTGTGGACGATCGTCTTCGGCCATTGTGACGGCCGGCAATTTTGGCCGAAAAAGTCGGTCTAGTATTCGGCTGAAAACGGTTAGTGGGCGTTAACCTCAAATTGAATGCTGCGTCATCGAACAATTTTATCGAAATACACCGAACACTTTATTATTAAACAAACTTATCTACACAGCAATCGATGACAATTAAAAATACTACACAATTGCAAAAAAAAGGAAAATGTATGCAGGCTCTGGAACAATACTAAATTTATAACATGATAAAAACTAATCCAGATATAAAACTGAACGAGAAATAACTTTTTTTAATCAGAAGCATTATATGCCATTATATGAAACCTAGCGCGGTAATGCACTAGTAGGTTGAAGAAGTTTATGAAGACAATACTATGGAAATATAGCTACTTGAACGTCTCCGAAGATAAACATTAGCTATTCGTATTCTTGTTTATAAAATAGGGTTTATTATCAGCTGAGGGAGCAATGTCTTTGGCGGAGATAAAGTTTATAGTTAAGTGCCACATCATGATGGCAGTGACTCTGTGACGTCACAGACTGAAATTTATACAGATACCGGCGCGAACGCTGGCACTTGTCTTCCGGTACATCTCAGTTTAACACGTTCACTACTAAGGACGCACATGTGAGCTTAACACTGAGTACTAAGAGAAGCGCCCGACGCACAGTGCATTGCGTGCTTCGCACGCCAACCCCTGTATTGAAAGTATTTTAAATAAACAATGCATTGCGTGCTTCCCCCGTATTGGAAGTATTTTCAACACACAATGCATCGCGTGCTTCGCACGCAAAAACCCTTATTGGGAGTATTTTTAATACACAGTGCAATGCGTGGTTCGCACGCCAAAACCCGTATTAAGAGTATTTTCAATGCACAGGGCATTGTGTGATTCGCACGCCAACCCCCATATTGGGAGTAATTTCAATACACAATGAATTGCGTGCTTCGCAAGCCAATCCCCGTATTGGGAGAATTTTCAATGCACAGAGTGATTATTACACGCACTTAAAATATTAGTGATTATTACGTAGAAAGGTTACAAAATAAAATATAAAGTAATTTCTACTCATGTAGGCTATAAATATAAAAAATAAAAGGTCAGGGCCTAGCATAGGAAATAGGAATTTTGCGTAGCAGTGAACGTGTTAAGGGTGAGGTAAACATCCACTAGTTCGTTTAAAGGATGAGTCACATTAGAAAGCGGTGTGGGAAAATGTTTTTTTTTCTCCACTTACGCCCTTTCCCCTCACCCCCGGCCCATTACGCCAAGACGAGGTTAAGTGCCAGGATTCATGCCGATATCTGTACGTATTCCCATTAACCAAAAATATTGGTTTCTAAGTTTTCATTTATAGAATTGTTTAATTGAAAGAGAACTATACCTTGTTCACCCAGAGTTTAGAGCGAAGCACCTCCCCATACAATATTTATGGGCCGGGCAGACTGTATCACACGCGGACCTACCGCAGGGACGAACGTGAACTTTAGGGTGGGCTAGTGAAGGTAAATTTACTAAGAACTACTGTGAATCATACGCAGAGTCGCCCGTCCCACACGTGATGTTCGTTTCCCTCATTGGCCCAAATCCCTAACGTCAGCCATTGTAAGGTGGTGCTTCACTTTAAACTCTCGGTGAACAAGGTATAGTAAATATTATACAGCTGATGAAACAATGTGGGTAAAACATTTTTAGACATTTATTTTCTTTCTAGTAATAAAATATAATTTGAATTATAATCTGTTCGAGCATCAAACTGTTGAAACGGTAAAATAATGGCTCAACTAAGTGAAACTAAATTAGTACCGGATGACCGTTAAAATATAAAAATAATTCGATCAAGCAGATGAATAGCTGACTGCGTGTGTGAATTATGTTAGTAGAATACTTTTGCACCTCAACCTCCAGCCTCGGCCGTCAGAATCAGATCAGAAGTTACCACCAAGGTAAAATCCCCGATTTGATCGATTTTGGGGAACCAGACGGGCTACGAGGTCGTGTGAAAAACCAAAATGTGTAGAATAGACTCGTATATTTTTGTATATAAAACCTAAAAAATCGTCATTCTAGAAAGAGAAATCTTTCAAAAAACTACTTAAAGTCAAAAAACGTGCTTTTAGTTGTATAATTTGTTTGGCTTACTAACTCCTCCGGGTGATGTAGAAAAACAACTTGTGTACCAAATTTGAACCAAATCGGAAGTAAAATGCGTTAGAATACGACCACATACAGGTGGGTGAAAAGTGTGGGAACCGCTTAGTATTTCGTACATATGGAAAATTTGATGGTAGATGCGATCGAACCTACTCTATGTAAAAATACTATTTTATTATGGCTCCAAAAACTTTGTCCGCCATCTTGGATCCGCTATTTTTAATGTAACGTTTTTTATAGGAAAGTGGTCATGTGATATATCATTTCAATGTAGAAATTTAAGACAAAATCAATGGTGAAAACCGCACATCCATATCTCAAACCGTTCTCAAGATATTTACATTCAATCGTATCATTTAAAGTAAAAACGAAATAAAGTAAATTAAACTGTTTACCTTTGAAATTTTATTTTTGAATAAAATTAAACACTATCAAACAATCAAATCATAAGGTATATTAATTTAATGTACATCAATTTTAACAATAATGAACAATCAACTGCTATAAAAGCTAGTGTACGAGCCTACGTACATACATACGTACGTACGTGAATAACATAGTCCTATAATATAACAGCTGATCATTTGTCATACTAAAACAAAACCTAGCGTATATTATACTTTGGGGTTTACAACTTCAATCAATATAATCCTTGTGAAGTTGATTTTTCTAAAATATGAATTAAAGAACTAATGTATGCTATATTACGTCATAAGATTTGCTTTGAGGTTGTAGACTGCGTATATACACCCTTTTATCATCATTATATTCGTTTATACAAATTTAAAGAACACATACCTATTCGTTTAACTTCGGAAACATTCGTATATCTTCGTATAATATAATTATAAATAAATGTTGAACTTGACTTGTGAGAAGATATACTTGATAGAATATACTTTGAACACAAAATCTCACAATTAATTAACTCAAACGCGTTTCAAACGACAAAGTCGTCATCTTCATTGATGAACGAACAACAATAGTCAAACTATAACTAACTCATTAAATAACTAACTGTTATCTTCGTATAACATTAATAATTTCTTCACTGTAATAGTAATACCGTCTAAATAATTTGATCTGTAAATATGAAATAAAAAGCAATTAAAAGATAATACATTATTTCTAGCTTTCTTTAAATATGTAAATAAAAAAATTTACAAATATGCCTACAATTTTATAATCCTTACAATTGTACACATTTACCGAGTTAAAAATCCACGTCAGTATATTTAGGTAGGCCCAGATAAAATCTGTTGTTTGTAAATAGTATTTTTTATGTGTCTTTCTGAGGTGTATCTAATTAATCTGCCTATGATTTCTCACGGGGGCTTACTAGTAATAATAATAAATATCACAGGAGATTACAATAAATATTATATGATTCAATGGAAATAAATTCAAATATCTTCAGAACGGCTTGAGATATTTTGATGTGCGGTCTTCACCTTTGATTTTGTCTTAAAGTTCCACATTGAAATGATGTATCACATGACCCCTTTCAGACATTCAACAATTCAGATATCAGATGCGGGACAAAATTTTTGACATCTTAATAAAGCAGTATTTTTTACATAGAGTAGGTTCCTATAGCATATCTACCTTAACATTTTCCATATAAGGAAATATCAAGCCATTCTCAGATGTTTCACCCACCCTGTATATACATATATTTTGCTTTAAAAATTTGATAAAACTATTTCTGAAACTAGTTTAAAAAAATAGAAACAAGAAATGTGCGAAACTTCAGATGAGAAATGAATCTCAATGTAGCGATAAATTAACTAATTCCCTGTATTTTTTGTATCGCCTGGTTAGAGCTAAGCAAAGTTTACACAAAACAATCTCACAACAATAACACCGCAACTAGGTTAAACAGTCTATAGGGAAAGCAATACAATGGTTGGAGAGCGTTTATAAACAGCTTTCAAGATAAATATAAGCAATTTGTATTCAGGTTTTTGAAATAGGGGTTTATTATTTAGAGGGGGAAATAATGTAGCTTTTCCGGATAAAGGAGGTCTAAGTCTCCGGTAAATACTTTGCATGTGACCTCGCCCAGGACAATGTCCGCATGACGTCATAGTCCGACTGCAACGTTTTGATACAGCTAACCAAACTGCGGACAGTATATTTGCCTTTATTGCTATAGGGATAATGTTTGACGGAGTTACTTTATTTAACTTAACACGTTTTTGTTCGTTCGAAGTAATGACTAACACTTAAAAAGTAGAAATTGTTAGAACTAATAATGTCTTTTGATTATTCACTTTGTTTCAGCAAAGTGTAATTAATGGGAAAGAGATAAATAGTTTTACTAAGGAAACATTATATGCCTACTGCGTGCTTCGCACGCAATTTTAGTTTACGAGGGGTGGTACAAAAGTTCCTGTTCTGTCAATTACACAAATAAGGGAGAGATAAGGCTTTGTTATCTTTGTTTAGGTCTAACTTTAGGATTAGAGAAGGCACAATCTCAGAATGTTCCAGTTAGTCGTTGTTTGTCTATACACCAGTAGGACAGTCGGTAGGGGTAATTTTAGACCAAAAGTTCCAGTAATTTACAATACGGCTGATTTTTTTTATAAGTACATTAAAGTATGGAGATTAACATAAAAAAAGGTTTACCAGACTATCGATTTCCCAAAGTCGAAAAAAAATCTATTATTATATTTTTTTTCGATTATCCTTAATATTTCGAGCTGGGATAAAGATAGAGTAACATAAAAAATACCACCGTGTAGGGTAAGTATTTTTCAATAAAAAAGGTCATATGTACTTCTTTCCTCCGCAATGGTTTGTCTGGAAAAAATTCGATAATGCAAGTACGTATTTTGCAGCAGGGGAAATCACTGTAAGTTGAAATCTCATTAATATATGAAGCGTTGGGTCATTCTAAATTGGATGAATTTTAATATTTCAAATTGAAACTTGACATAGGAGTTAAAATATGTATTTTAAACATTTAAACATATTTGTATAACGTTTAGAGTCTCAGCTTGTTATCTATATAGGAAAGAAGTACGTATGACCTTTTTTATAAAAAAAATACCTCCCCTACACGGTGGTATTGTTTATTTTTCTCTATCTTCATCTCAGCTCGAAATATTAAGGATAATCGAAAAATAAATGATAATCGATTTTTTTTTCTACTTTGGGAAATCGATAGACTGGTAAACTTTTTTTATGTTACTGTACATACTTTAAGGTACTTATAAAAAAATCAGCCGTATTGCAAATTACTGGTAGTTTTAACCTACACCGACTGGGCTACAGTTGACATATCGTTTTATAACATGGATAAAATTGAGTACCGAGCGGTGATACAATTTTTAACAAAAGACGGGCATACCCCAAACAAGATTTACAATCGGTTAGTGGGAGTTTATGGAGAGAACTCCATAAAGAGAGTTTATTCTCAGACTGTTGTGAATAACTGGTCAAAGCTTTTTAAATTTGGCATAAAATCGCTAGAAGATTATCCCTGGAATGTGAGGCCGTTTGAGGAAGTCGCGCGAGAAAATATCAGATGGAGAAAAAGGTGATGAAAGATGGACGTCTAAAGAAAAAGGGAATTTCTCTGATGGTCGGAGTATCGGACGCAACAGTTCTCAGAACATCTGGGCTTGACCAAAGTAATCGCAAGGATGCCCGAAACAATTCTTAATTTCAAAAACCTTCTCGAGTGACTGTTGTCGAGAGTTTTTGGCTCTGTTTGAGGGTGACCAGGAGGTCATTTTCGACCGAATAGTCACTAGGGACGAGACTTGGGTTCAAAACCACGTTCCTGAGAGCAAGCAAGAGTCCATGCAGGGGCGCAAAAGAGGCGGTGCTGCTAAAATCAAGTTGAAACTGCAACATCAGTTGAAAAGTGATGGCGACCATTTGGGATTCCAAAGGAATACTGATGATTGTTTATAAAGAAAAACTCCTACAGTTACAGTTGCATATTATGCAAACGTCCTGCGCTTGCTAAAATAGAAAATCCAAAGCAAGAGAAGAGGGCTTTTGAGCAAATGCCACAAACAACAATGGACGCTCCGACCGAATGCGGTTTTCAGGAAATTAGCCACCCGCCGTACAGCATCGACCTCGCCCCCAGTGGATATTATTTGTTCCCCAACTTGAAGCGCGACCCCCTTGGACGTCGATTTC
Organism: Philaenus spumarius; assembly: GCA_018207615.1. Classification (NCBI taxonomy): domain Eukaryota; kingdom Metazoa; phylum Arthropoda; class Insecta; order Hemiptera; family Aphrophoridae; genus Philaenus; species Philaenus spumarius. The sequence continues at coordinate 78,651 of JAGFPH010005996.1, forward strand.
AGGACGAGGAAACTGTCGAAAACGCTGTGGAAACTCATTTTAAGGACAAATAAAAAGGGTACTTCAGAAGGGGAATAGAATCACTTTATGAAAGTGCCAACAAGTGCATTCGTCTTAAAGGAGAATATATTGAAAAATAATGCCCAATAAACATAAAAAAAGTTTTTTAATGATCAGAACAGGAACTTTTGGACCTCCCTTATAATTTTTCGCAATGGTTCCTCAAATTAGTTCGGGTCTAACCTGAACATAAAGAAATAATGAGATTAAATCTCTTAAAAATCGGTGCCTACATTTCGTTATCAAAGTCTTTCACCATGGAATATTTTTTGAATAGCCTGGCTAGCACAGTACTTGTATGTAGGCATAACTAATAATGTACACAAAAACAAAATTTATAAATTCCTTTAATTATAAAGCACCAAAAGTAATTTATGTATGCAAACTGAAAATTTACAAAACCCAACACGGTCTACACGGACATTTGAAATGAACCTTGTTGAAACAGAATTCATTAACAGAGCGGTAATAAAAACGCAGACTACTTTTGACGCGAATTTGATCGCCCTAATTGACTGAATTCGAGCCTTGTAATTAATTGGTCATTACAGTAATTAGAAGAAAGGAAAGCACCTTGTTCGCTTAGCCTGGTCGTTATTTCGGTTACATCGTTATACAAGATCTGGTTGCTTGTTAAGGTAAAGAAGGTAAGTTTAGAAAGCTTTTCTATTTGTTTACTTTTGGTTTTTTTTTGCAGGTAGTTGAGGCGGTTTTACTGAAAATACTTTGAACTTGGGTTCGCAATCATTTTAATAAGATCTTTTTTCATATTTGAAGAAGGGTTTGCGAACTGTTAAACACGAAACATAAGTATATATTATTTGGTATTCATTTTTCTTCTTTTACAGGATCAAAATCGAAAGTTACATAATAATTATTATTATTAAGTAACATCATTATATTAATACATGAACATGGAAATTTGTAGTACTTTTTTTAGTATTTACTATAAAAGGAGAGGAATGAAGCTTATAACATTCGAAAGTTAATGTCTTATAGATATACAGAAAACAAAAATTATATAAGGGGTTGTCTGGACCTAGCGTTAAAAATTGTTTTGGGTGATAGAACAACATAAATGAAACTTAAATACTCAATTTCAAAAATTCTACTTCACACATCCACTTAAAATAATGATTTAAGGTATCTGTGCGTTATACCTTATCTCATGATAAGGTGGGCATTTATTAGATATTGGAAATTCTTTCAGTTAATGATTTGTACATAATAATCACTGTCCCTAAATTATAATTTTTTATTTTTTTTTTTTGAAAATGAGGATTTCATTGTACTATTTATCTGACATTAGGATAATGCTATTTAAAATAGTGCTGCAAGTTAAAGTAGTGGTATTTTAGTTATGTAAAAGCCAGACTTTTAGCTAATGTAATTTTGGCCTAACCAAGTTTTTTTATATTTATAATTTTTTAAATTGTGTATTTAGGTTGCATTTATGTTGTTCTATCACCCAAAAAAATTTTAAACGCTAGGTCCAGACCACCCCGTATATATTGCCTTAAAGGCAATTCAATTTAAATAAACTAGGCCTAAAATAAAATTGTGTTGTTAAGTTGATTATTATCCAAATCAGCGGTTTTATATGTTATTTTATGCAGTTGGTTGCTATGGAAATTATGTGTATATATAGCCTTTAAGACAAATAAAATAAAATAAACTATGCCTAACCTAAAATTGTGTTGCTAAGCTGGTTATCCGGATCAACTGTTTTATCTGTTATTTTTTGCAGTTGGTTGTTGTGGCAATGAGTATAGAAATATATTTTTGTAAGCCATGGGTTTATGTTTTTCTACATATGCCTACTTGATTGTCCACGCAAAACGCATAAAACAATTAA
>JAGFPH010005997.1:7888-54199 GCA_018207615.1 Philaenus spumarius
AAAAAAAAAACTGTTAGTTGTGAAGAATTATTAAATTTGCCAAATTGATTGCAAATATACGTGTTGTTGTTCATTGTACGTCTAACCCAAAATGATGTTTAGTTTTTGATCCAAATCAGCTGTTTTATTTACAATATGTACAATATGTATCTGTCTGCAGATACAGATGTATGAACTGAACTATAATACAGTAAGCATTTTTCATTGATTTTTGTTTGTGTTTACTTTTAGTTAGTTAATCTAACCCAAAAAAGCTGTTGGTTGTGAAGAATTAATAAACTGATTCTAAATTTGTTATGGTAATGATTGTAAACAAACATGTGTTGCTAAGCTAATGATCTGAACAGCTGTTTGATTTAGGGCTGAAGTAAACCCCCGAATGTTCACTATTTTCATGCTTTAAAATGAAATTTTTTGCAAAATCCTCTCTTAGTGTATAGCTATGATCCCGTAAGAATATAGTTACTGTGACAAATTAATCTTCGTTATTTTTCAATGAAAACTTAATAAAACTGGTTTTGCTAGTGCTAAGTCTCATTTTGTGTCTAGTAAAGTGACCACAACCACAAGCCTACTAGTCTTCTTCCACGAATAATTTACAATCATTCCAATTGCTTTTTGCATAAATTTTAGCCTTGCCATCAGAAAAGAAATTAACCTACCACTAAACTTGATGTTGTAAAGAGTATTTACATAAATTAAGAATAGAATTGACTGTAGCACTGTTCCTTGAGGAACTCTATGTTCAACAACACCCCCACTCGCTCACATATGTATCAACTTAACACACTGCTTCCTGTGTTTTATGTAAATCGTTGGTCAACCACACCCCTGACACCACAGTCCCAGGCATCAAGCAGGATTGTATGCTCATCAGTGTTAAATGCCTTAGAAATGTATAAAAAAAAGGCCACAAATTGTCCATTATTTAACCGATTCATAACTAAATTGCCGAAATCAAGCAGATCATCGTTTCTTTTATCAGAAAAAAAACGTATTGACTAATGCTGAAAAAATTATTTGTATTTAAATTATGTACTATCTTACTTTTTATAAATTTTTCGATAACTGTAACAAAGACAGAAACCAGAGATATTGGCCTATAATTCAACATTTCAAGCCTACTTCCTTTTTTGTGTATGGGAATAATAATAGACATTGTAAATTTATCAGGAAAATTTCCAGATTGGAAATTTAAATTAATAATTTGAGTTACCAATTTGAGTAAAAACTAATTTTATTGTATTAAGAATAATATTCATAATAATGGTTATGACATAAACTCGTCCACCGAGTAGAAAACATTTCAACCCTGATTTAAGACTTTTAAAATTGGGTTTTTGCTTCAAAAACTCTGGAAGTCTGGTAAATAGAGGAATAATTGCAGTCCGAGCACAAACAGGTTCCAGTCTATAAAACAAGGTCTTAGCCCACTTCTTGGCCAAAGTAGTCTAGCCTGAATGCATCTTGGCACCATAGCTACTCACTTAAAACAATTAATTTCGGGCAAAATATTTTACATAATTTCACAATAATTTTTAACACACTAACAGACATAAACGATTTTATATGCAAAGTTTCAATTTGATTAAAAACAAAAATTTTGACCAAATTATATAAAATAAACGGAGTCAAAAAAAAATTTTCATTCCCACTCTCTTTTTGCAAAGCTCTCTGTTTTATCTTGGTTTAATAATAAGCTTAAGGGTCGGCTCTAGCTGTCGGCCATGTTGGTTGACACTCCATAAGACCAATGTTAAATTAAAATCCATATTTTTCCTTTATTTTTGATCGGATAATTATGAACCATATGTCATTTTAAAGCTATGGCCAATACGCATGCAAATGGCTTTTCCAAAATTAAGAAAAACGTTTTGTTTAATATTTATTAACAATTTAAAAAATTTATTTTTAATAATTTTTTATGTTGTCACTATTAGTAATAGCGAAAAAGTACCAAGCCATTTGCATGAAGAATTTCGTCCCCAAGAGTTTGGTATTTTTTTGAAAACGCTATTTGAACAATTGCGGGTTTTAAATGGATTTAGGCTGAGCAATGTCCGTGTAACCTACCGCCGCTATAGGGTGACTTTAAATATTTTTTTACGATGTAACTATTAATTATAGCGAAAAATTATCAAGCCATTCGGATGAAGAATTTTGTCCCCAAGAGTTTGGTATTTTTTTGAAAACGCTATTTGAACAATTTCGGGTTTTAAATGGATTTAGGATGAGCAATGTCCGCGTAACCTACCGCCGCTACGCTGGAGTCGCAGGTTGCTTTCTGTTTTACTAGAGCCGACCCTTAATTGTTTCAAACCTAAGCTCAGATATGTCATATTTTCCTTTTTTAACTGTGATATCACTTTTAGATCTTTGTCTTTAGTTACAAAAATACTGTCATCAGAGATAAAATTCAGTTGACATAAATTAGTAAAACAAGTATAACTAGTAGATCTGAGCTTTCCTCATCCACCTTAACCATTTATTACTCACAAGATGTGCTTATCGGAGTAGGCCTTCTCAGTGTAAAGTTCTATGTACTTCAAAATCACAAACGGTTCTTTAACAGGCAAAAGTGGATAGGGATGATGTATTCTTTGTAGACATGAAATTATGTTTTAAACTTCTTCCAGATGAAAATCCACTGGCTGATGTACGTAGAGAAAATGGATTTAATGTTAGAAGAAGCATTCCGTCTTTGTTGTAAACATTCTCTACAGAAAATGCTGGATGTTTTGGTAGGTGATGGCACTACAGGACCTACACCTCTTATTTGTGTTTCTGTTAGTCTGCAAGTGCAAAAGGTTGGTTGACAATAAAACACAAGCATTCATGAGTAAAATAGAGCATCAATAATCATTATCGAAAAATTATAATTGGCAATTTATAGTAAAACATTTTTTTATAATTTCTCGATGCTTATATTTTTAAATATTCCGTTATGATTTATATTCTAGATATACATATATATACAATGGGGGCTCTGCCCCTGGACGCTTCGCGTCCCAACCCCGACTCAGATGGCTGCTTTGCTTCGCTCGCAGTTGGAAAATTCGCTAAAGAATCTCGTTAATCTTTGGCTCGTTTGTACATAGGTGACCGAGCATAAATCAGCTGTTTTATTTGGCAGCTGACTCAAACTCATTTAACATTATCTCCGTAAGATTAACATGGGAAATTTGAAGGATTGTGTGCCGGAGCTCCTTCTCGGGTGAATAGCGGCTGAACGGATGATTGGATCTTAAATCTGATTGGAAAATCGTTAGTTTGAAATTAAATTTTCTACAACTTTTGTAATTAACATTTTTTTCTATCTCTTACCGTTTTCATACAAAACACAATCAAAGTGGAAAAATGAAAAAATTGAAAAAATCTTTCCCGCCTAAAAGGTGCTTTCAAAATAAAAAATGTTAACTTATAGCAATTTTTGTGAAAGTTTCTCGTCGAGAGCTTTAATTCAAGTATGAGGTCGAGGGGAGTATGATTATGGGAAGTGGCTCATAGTTTATGTCAGTGAATTGGTGAACTCGTCCAGCTTTAAAGACGTTGGTCGGAGCCTCCCTTATCGGATGAATAGTGGCTAAATAGATGATTGGATCTGGAATCTGACGGAAAGCTCTAGTTTGAAATTAAATTTTCTACAACTTTTGTACCTATTTAACATTTTTTTCTATCTCTTACCACTTTCTTACTAAACGCGCTCAAAGTGTAAAAATGAAAAATTGAAAAAGTTGAAAAAATCTTTCCCGTCCCAAAGGTGCTTCCAAAATTTTAAAATGTTCATTTCTGGCAATTTTCTCAAAAGTTTCTTGTCGAGAGCTTTAATTCAAGTATGAGGTCGAGGGGGGTACGATTACGGGAAGTGCCTCATAGTTTATGTCAGTGAATCAGTGTTACCGTCTAGCTTTAAATAAGTAGATATATACATATATTTAATAATCTCTTATATAAAATGCAATGTCCTGACTGACGATCAACGCAGAGCCGATTCTATTAAAGCTAGAGACTTGAAATTTGGAAGGTACATCCGTCCATTAATGTAGAGGCGTACTAAGAAAGGATTTTGCAAAATTTTTAATTTAAAGGGTAGAAAATACAAAAATTCATCCCTCCCATATGCAGCCATATAACAGATGAAACAGCTGATTTGTATTTATTAATGTGTTATTCTGGTTACTATGGTGATCATTCCAAACTCTTTCAAAAAAGTGTGTTGATTTTATAATAATAGGCCTAACCTAAAATTGTGTTAAACCTTTGGTCCAAATAAGCTGTTTTATTTATAATTTGTAACAATAATATAATGTTAAATTGTAATATTAGATGTTTGAATTATTATATTTCATAGGTTTTAAAGGCCTAACCTAAAATTGTATTAAACTTTTGATTCAAATCAGTTGTTTTATTAATTATGTGTAACAATCATTAGGCCTATGTTTAATTATATTAGATATTTGAATTACATTACAGTTCATTGATTTTTCCTTTGTGTTTGTCATATTTTGTTACCAACCTAAATAAGTTGTTGGTTGTAAAAAATAATTAACTAATTCCAATGTGCTAATTTGATTGCTATGATAATGAATATTAATGTATTAAAAAACACTATTTTAGTTTAATATAAACAGGCCACACCTAGAATTGTGTTGCTACATGTTCACTACAACGTTCAACTGCATCATATTTTCTTTTATAATTCTGTGTACTAAAAATAATATCATTTCCCGCAACTATTATAAGGATTTAAGAGTTTTAATCTATATATATAAAAGCGAAAACCCACTGACTCACTCATCACGATTTCTCAAAAACTACCGAACGGATTGAAATGAAATTTGGTATGTAGCTTCCTCTAGGGCCATAGGTGTTCACTAAGAAAGGGTTTGAAAAAATTCGGAATTTTAGGAGGGTTTTGGGGGGATCAAAGTTATTAAATCACGATTTCTTCAAAACTACAGAATGGATTGAAATGAAATTTAGTATGTAGCTTCCTCTAGAGCCATAGGAGCTTACTAAGAAAGGGTTTGAAAAAATTCGAAATTTTAGGGGGGTTTTTGGGGGGATCAAAGTTATTAAATCACGATTTCTTCAAAACTACCGAATGGATTGGAATGAAATTTGGTATGTAGCTTCCTCTAGGACCATAAGTGTTCACTAAAAAAGGGTTTTAAAAAATTGGAAATTGTAGGGGGGTTTGGGGGTAAAAATTACTAAATCACGATTTCTTCAAAATTACCGAACAGATTGGAATGAAATTTGGTATGTAGCTTCCTCTAGGGCCATAGGCGCTCCCTAAGAAAGGGTTTCAAAAAATTCGAAATTTTAGGCGGGGTTTGGTTGGATCAAAATTATTAAATCACGATTTCTTCAAAACTACAGAACGGATTGGAATAAAATTTTGTATGTAGCTTCCTCTAGGGCCATAGGTGCTCACTAAGAAAAGGTTTGAAAAATTTCAAAATTTTAGGAGGGGTTTGGGGGTATCAAAGTTACTAAAATCATAATTTCAGATCTTTTATTATTATGACAATAGTGCTTTTATTATTTGAGATCTATATATATAAAAGCCAAATACCACTCACTGACTGAACACTTAAAAAGAATACAATTACATTAAAAAGACTGAAAATACCATCCACCACGGGCAACGCCGTACGGGTCAGCTAGTTAGATATAAACAAATTTATTACATCAGATTATTAGGCATTGATGTAAACAGATTACACGATATAAAATTGTTTTCAGATTAAAATTAAAGTTAGTATCTACCAAAGGGTTTGTTTTTTATTGCAAAGTAATTCTATTATTATGCTGGAGTTTTGATAAATCAAGGAGCAGACAGTTTTTCACGAAGTACCATTCAGTACCAAAGTATAAAACTCTTTATCAATATACCAGCATACAGTAGAACCTCGATAATCCGAGATAAGTGGGACTGGGCAGACCTCGGATAACCAAAAACTCGGAGAAAACGATAGACCTTGAGAAAACCAATGAGATGCGAGTTCCCTCGTCATTTACATCGTGATAGGCTGATTTGGAGCTATACTTATTTCAACATTTATTTTATTTGGCTTTAAATAAATAAAGAAGGTTTGATAATGTACTCAAATGAAAGAAATGGTATACTGTAAGCTACTGTAGGGCTACAAATAAGCCAAATTTTATCAAAATCATTAGAGCCATTTTTGAGAAATTGTGATTTTTCCCCTTTTTTTGGCCATTTTTGGGGGGTTAAACCCTGTAAACATCAAAAAATTGGAAAAATGAAAATCACAAAAATAATGCCTCTGAAGGTTTCTTATACTCGCTTTTTTCATTGATTGTCTTGCCTCTTCTTTATTTGAATACCATTGAGATATCCACTTTTCAATTTCCGATCTATTTCATCTCCAATCCACGACAGTCACTTCCCAACATCTAAATCACTTGCCACTTTTCTTATTGAACCTCCTCCAACTAATCGTTTAATTGCTTCCCATTTTTGATTTAAAGATAAAACAACACACTTTCGCTTTTTACTCATAATGACACTCTCATTCACAAAGTTTAACACCGACACGGATTAAAAACAAAAGAACAAAATACAGTAGCAGGGGTTAAGAAACAACTCGTGGGAAAGGATGGTGAGTCTTAAATATGATGCCGTGACGAGGGGACTGTAAACAGGCCCAAGACTGCTTCCTCATTCACTATACTACCAGTCCCCTAAACGTCACCCAATTACGTCACCTACTATTGCTTAGGGAAAGTGAGACAGGCAGGGTAGTGTGTGCGTTCTGTAGTAAACTGATTCACTGTCACTTAACTCTTACATCTCCAACACAGTATGAGACTCAATAAAAATCCATGATCAGAGGACGAGGAAGTAAAGTCATTATTATATACAGGCTATACGTTATTAAATCAATTATATACATCCAGGTGAATGTTGTAGATTCTGTCAATAAGTTTTACTTTACTGCGCATGATAATCTTGCACCTATTTATTTACACATTACATCACATGCATAATATGTTTGAATATGTTTGAATTTCAGATCGTGTTCAACCCATCCCTGGAGCAGATTGTTGCTATGGGAAAGAATATTTTACCAGATCTTGTCATGTGCATTCAAGGTTTCCCTCGTCTTATTGAAAAGTTTCATTTAAAACAAATAGAAAAGCGAATACCTTATGCCGCTGTAATCGATTCAGATGATGAGTGCCGTACTCTTCAGTATCAAATTGAAAAAGGTAAGCCGTAACATAAGTTAGATTTAAATGAGTATTCGAATTTGTTAAGAAAGTGTGAGGTTTCTATCCTTGATTTATTTTCTAGTTCTATTGGCATTACATAGAACATAGATCTAACAGGACTAAAACAGTAGTAATGTAATTAAAACCTTGGTACCTAAAAAGTAAAAAATGGAAAGCATGATAGGCTATGATGGCCGTCTTTATTATTTTCTTAAAAAAACAAATAATAAAATGGAATACATTTGTGTACGTCTTATTACGAAGTATTACACCAATAGTTAAGATATTAAATGATATGTTTAATGTAAATACATTATGATTCTATTATATTCTATATTAAAGAGGAGGAAAAAGTCAATTTATTGATTAAAGCTTGTAATTATTACTCCTATAAAGTTGCATAAAGATTTATAACATAACATTATGCCCAGTGGTTTACTCTTAACTTTTACAGTACCGGAACGCTGCCGGAAGTGACAGAAAGGGGAATGCCGATGCTTAGGAAAGTTTAAATAGCTTAGGACTTCCTTATTTTGAGTTGAATAACCATGGAAGCTCTGCTTTTCAATGAAATGATCCATTTGCTTCTTTATTAGCAACAGACACTTATAAACAAAAAGGCTTGGAACAGTCATCAATTTTAAATCAATGAATAAGTTTTTACAAGAACTTCTGATAGGTTTGGGATATCTAGTTCCCTTATCACCCGGGTTCGAACAATACTTTACTATATTAGTAACAAAGGGACAGATCAATAACAATGCATTCCAGTGTGGTTCAGTGGTAATACTTATTTCTCTATATTTACTCATACAATATAATACAATACAAATATATATATATATGGTTTGATACATTAGCCTACACTTATGATCTACATACATTGCCTTTACTAGATACTACTTTCGTATGACAGACTGAAACAAGAACTAGGTAAACAAAGCTACTGAATTTACTTTAATTAAACTTTCCCGTTAATCTTTTGACTCCAAACTCAATGTGATATTAATAGACTAAGTATTCTGTGACTCACTCAAATCTCGTTCTATTGCAGATCCGGTTTCGTCCTTCAATCTCGTGTAGACTTCTCGCAGTGATGACTTGTCTCTTGCTGTCTAGCTTCCAACCCTTAGCTTCTCAATCACAATACTTGGCCAAGTCCCGGCCAAAAGTACCTAGCTAACTGGCCTAGCTTTCCGGCCCCACACTTTAACAGACTGGCCTCGAATCTAGATTAGGGTTATGCTTATATAACCCATCTAACTTCCGTGTTGACAAACTACACTGTTCTTCCGTGCAACACAAAAACACTTCCGCCAAGCTCATCCTTCCTTATTATGTTTCCTTGTTTACCTCCATCTGTCTTACGCAAAGTAATATCTTTACACTAAACATACTAACTCTAATACTGAATATAACTACCATATATCTTTTAATATACACCCTATCAATTCGTAACACTTCTAAATTTGCCAAAATTCATAATCCGAATATATTTTTTCTGCACTTTACAAATATCTGCAATGTCCGATGCCATACCTCAGACCTCTATTTCATATTGAATTCTGGAGAAAAACAAAGCATAATAGACTAGATTCCTTGTTTCAGGACTGACAACATCTCTAAGTACCAGCATCTGATAACAGAAGGAATGAAGTTGATTAGTTAACTTCTGTATAAATGGCCTCCAAGAGAGATTCTTGTCCACTAAAATTCCCAGAAAAGTTGTCTGTGATTGCACAATCTGCTTACCACCCAAAAGACAATTGATCTGACACTTTTTACTTTGTGCAGGTTTAAAATTAATAATCTGGGTTTTTTCCCTGTTCAATTTCAGACCATTTACAGCAAACCAATGAGAAAGTTCATCAAATAATGTGCTATTTATTACATCATCTAAGTCACTATTAGACCGGGCTTTGAGAATTGCTGTAGTGTCGTCAGCATAAAGGATAGATTTACAACCGATATTTGGAGGCAAATCGTTAATGTAAATGAGAAAGAGTAAAGGACCCAAGATTGATCCTTGAGGAACACCACACTTTATTCTCTTCCAGCTAGACTGATAGATTAGTTTCTTACTATGAAAGATTGTAATTTGATATCGGTCCTCCAAATATGATTTGATCCAACAAATTGACATTTCATCAAAATTATAATATTTAAGTTTCAACAAAAGAACCTCATGATTCATACAATCAAAAGCCTTGGACAGACCACAGAAGAGCCCAGCTGTGCTCTGCGATTCATCCAAGCCCCTGGCAACCTCCTGTATAAAATCGCAAATAGCCAAGGTGGTATTCTTACCAGGTCGAAAACCAAACTGTTCACCAACAAAAACACCATGATTCTCAAAAAAAGCACTCATCTGATCAGAAACAGCTCTTTCAAAAACCTTGGAAAAAGCAGGAAGGATTGAAATAGGACGATAACTATTTGGATCCTTTTTATTTCCCTTTCTAAAAATCGATTTAAGTTGTGCATATTTTAATTGATACGGAAAAATACCGGATTTGAGAGATTGATTAATAATGTTGCACAATGATACCACAATTTTATTACTAGACTTTTAATAAACTTATCGGTATTTCATCCCATCCAAAAGAGTGTTTATTTTTAAGAGAATTTATTGCCCTTTTCACTGTGGACACAGAAACCATATTGAATATAAATCCAGGAATCTGACTATCATCAAATGCAGCTAAAAATGAAGCTACTTTATCTTTTTGTGGCATTAAGCCTGCATCATCAGAAGTGTTGCAAAACTTTTAGTTTAAGAGATTTTTTTTGTCTATTTATAATTACTTTTCCCACTAAACAATATTTCATCAAAAGACTGCTTGTTCATTTAAAAAATTCCAAGTTCATTGTTAACAATATTCCAGACAGCTTTACTTTTGTTATCAGCTTTCTTGATTAATTTACAATTAGTTAATTTCTTATATGCCTTACGTACAGATTTTAAAACTTTATATTTTTCAAAATAAGATAAGAAATCACTATCCACAGATTGTTTGGCAATTATACTTAGTTGCCTTTTATGAGCACTGGATATTTCTATACCCCGGGTAATCCATGACCCTTTTTTAACATTTACACTACGTTTCACTTTTAATGAAAATGACTTCAAAATTCATTTTGTAAAAAATTAAGAACAAGTAAAAATTTTGCTGGCATGTTAGGCTTTCCAGGTAATAAGAGGGAATAGAATTAATCTTACTAAAAAAATGCTTCATATTGATTTCAGAGAAAACCCTGTATCTTAAGGGACCATTTATGGTTGGTATAATGCCACCAGATTTAAAAACAATGAACAATGCATTGTGGTCAGAAATACCTAAAAAAAGATTTACAACATCCTCTACAACAGCGTGTTTATTTACTAAAATATTATCAATACATGTTTGGGATGATTTAACAATTGTAGTTGGAGTGTGAACGGTTTCCTCAAAACCATAGAATTGGACAATGTTTATAAGTTCCCTACCCTGGTCTTTCAAAGTGCATTCACTCAAAATATTTATATTAAAGTCACCAGCTATGCATTTTATTTTTTGACTCTTTTTTTAGTTTTCATAATAGCTGTTCGAAAATTTGAAAAAACTGTTTATCAAATTTTCCTTGTTGGGAGTGCGATAGAATGAAACTATTACAAAGTTCAAAGAAAGTATTTCAACATAAGATCCCTCGAAAATGCAATCAACATTTATACATTTCAAACCCACTCTTTCGATAAAACTGTATTTAGAGTGAATAAGTATACAAGATCCTCCATGGTTTACTTTCTCTCTGCCATAAAATGCAGCCAAATTATAATTAGGTAGACTATTTAATACAGTACAACTATTTTTACATAACCAGTGCTCATTTAGGCAAATTATTTCGATATTAGAATTCTCTGAAAGTATTTGCCTCTCCCTTATTTTACCTACCAACCCACTCTGAATGTTTAAGTGCACAAGCCACATATTTTTTTTATTCTTAAAAATATCAAAAAAATCAACACTGTGACAGAACAAACTCTTATTACTACAATTTACAATAGGGTTGGCCTCTGTCTGACCAAAACTATGCCCCTGCACCTCATTCACATTTATATCTTTTCTAAAAAAATTGAACTTAATCTGGAATTTACTGTTATAATCTAAAGTATTTTAGTTTCTTTATTAGACACAGTGGCAATGTTTGTTTTCCTTAAACTTCCACTCAGACGCTACCTGTCAAGTGCTGTTCTAGCTACCTTGCCACCTTCCGCTTCCTGTTGTATAGTATAGATAGTATGGTTACTTTTATAAAAAAAGTACATATGTAGTATATATAACTATTTTTGTATTTGTATATAGCACTTAGCAAATTTTAGAGACTATTTTAAGCAAAAACTTGGAAAAATGTCTCTTATTTAGTCAATAGCCTTTATCAGAAATTTAAATCCTCGGTAAAAGACTGTAAACCTAAACACATTTTATGTATAACAAGAAATACAACTTTCCTTATACAAAAGCAATTAAACACAAGCGAGCTTATCACGAAAACACAACACAGACACTTGTTAGTGAATTATTCTAACTACACTCAAAAGTCACAAAACTAAACAACATCACAAGATCGTAATGTCAACATCAAAGCGAACAGCCAATTTTTAACAGTCCGCGAGAGGTAGCATATACCGGGCGCATGCGTGCACGAACCCAGGCTCATATAGCTGAATATAGTTCGCAAGCGGACAACCTGCTGAATCGCTGTGCACTTGGTGCTCAGGTACCTACGTTTACATATTTTCCTCTTTGCAGGCGCCTTTCGACCTTGTATTTATGACGGTGTTTGCCAGTGTACAGCCATTGTTTGTATGTATTCCGTATTGTGCTCTCATTTGGGGTATTTATTTTTTAATGAATTAATCGCAAAATTAAATGAGTTATTTGATAAGTATTATTTACTAAATGTGGTCCAAATTATATCATGTTTGGTCTTATTTTAATTATAATAATAGCATCAAAATGTTATAAACTTTTTCATGCCGAAAAAGTTGATAACATAAAAGTTTAAGCATCGCTGGTTTTTTACTTTTTGGTCGCCTCAACTGAATCATCAGCCTCTTATTTGTAGTCGTTCAAAAGGGTGTCTGGTACTCCTAAGTTGCCCCATTTCGATTCCGAGCTGAGGGACAATGAGGGAGACTTTACTGTATTTGTCTGGCATAGTCGTAACGTACTGTATAGTGTGGGGATGTTGTGAGGTTTTTCTATTGGCGGACGTAAAATTCTGAACCGAGTGTTGAATGAGTGTGATAAAGGGAGTGGATGGTCCAGTGCAACGTTAAAAAAAAATTAATAAAAAGCAGTACTGTTCCGGTGCGTTCCAGCACCAGTAAACCCTTGATTGTGCCTGACAATTATTACCGAGAATGTTTGCTTCAACACTTGCTCAATTTAATAGCCCCCATTCACAGAATTGTAATTTAGCATCGAAGTGAGCTACATAATGTTTTGCCAGTTGACTCTTACCAAACTGCGTGAATGTACAAGAATATAAATGATACCATTATTTGTGCAAGAATTAATTGTCTATGCTGGTCCGAACTTACAAACTAAGAAACAATGCTTTAGTGAGACAATATAGCTAAAGGGGTAAGCCTGTATACTGCTTCTAAGCAAGGATTGTAACAGACTGCCACTGCAGCCAAGTGCCCTTATCCCCAAATCTTGAATTCAACATTATTAGTCCATTTAAAACTCTGGGGGACGTTGTTCAATTAATGCCACAAATAAAGACTACTTTCATTATATTTACTTTTATAGCTCATTCTGAGAATTGTGGTCCCGAAACATTAAAGTTGTGGTGTCACCTCTAAAAAGGCAAAACACACCCTTATTATTCTGAATAGACAGTCATTATACAACAAAAAATAATGTTTTCATACCTTAAGAAATAAAAACTACCCCCTCAGGGGTTAAAAAACATCTAAATTTAATTGCACATGAGACACGAGTTTGGATATATTTTTTGCATTTTATTTGAACTTACAATGAACTAGTGTTAGAAAAAACATTGCAAATTATTTTCATTCTTTTGATAGATAAAACCACCCTTAAAGCCTTGTAAAATAATAAGCTACGTAAATATTTTTGTATGTACATTTTTCTGTATATTTCGAATAAATAGCCATTTTAGGGCTAAAGAAAATATTTTCCTTTCATTAGAGATTATAACTACCCCTAAATCCCCTTTGGAATTACAAAATATCTCTAATATAAAGTACATTTTTTTAAATTAGTTGAGAAAAATTTGTTTTTGCATTTATTTCCAGTCTGAAAAGAATATCACAAATAACTTTCGCCCTTTTGAGGGATAAAACTACTTCTAAAACAAAATTAAGGTTTTATTTCTTAAGGGATGAAAATATTATTTTTACTTCTACAATGACTGTTTTTCTATTACTACTGCAAAAAGTAATAAAAAAATACAAATTATTATTAAAATAAGGGCACTTCATTAAGTTATTTAAGATTGTCAATTAGATTATTGCAATAAACCCTATAAGCAGGGTTTTTTTGCATTTTTTAAGGGTGATGTCAAATTTTAGGGTTTTAAGACCCAATTTTCGTGATCAACGACCCAAGAAACGTATAATGAAAGTAGCCTCTATTCGTAGGATTAATTGAACAACGTACCCCTGCATTTTGAATGGACTATATCATGTATTCAATAATATAGAAGGAGCCATATTCAGTATTATATGGAGTTTAATTTATTATAATGTTAGATGCAAGATATTTATACTATGCTTGGTACCTGTCAAACAATCTAGCTTAACATCCTATGATGTTTTGGAGTTAAACTGACATTGATAAATGCCTGTGAGGATTGAGCTGAATTATAAAGTTGTGGACAAATTTAAATTATGTCAGTACATTATAGCTGAATGTTATGTTACCAGTGAATATGCAACTTAAGGAGTAAATTTCCCAATCTTTATCGTAGTCACAATTTAATAAGCGTTCTCCCTATGGGAGAACATCCCATATCGTCAATAATCTGGGTATTGCACTACCTCCTATATATGAAAATACAACATGTTTTGTCGCTCCATGGTCGATTAGAAAGCCTCATGTTGTCTCTCACTGTCTAGATATCTAAAACAAACTCCACCCGATGTTGTTTACCGTCAGGAATTTATATCCATATGTAAACTTTACCCATCAAGTCATATTATTTTCACTGATGGTTCTAAACTGGACAATAGAGTCGGGTGCGCATTTGTTCTTTTAGAAAACAGCTTCACTTATGGGTTACCATCCTCCTCTTCTGTGTATACAGCAGAACTTTTTTTGCAATACTCAAGGCAATCAATATTGTGCTACCAACACCGAAGCACCTTCTTGTATGTTCAGATTCAAGAAGTGCACTTGAGTCCATTCAAGATATGTACTCTCCTAACCCTTTGGTCAAAGATATTCTGTGCTCCATTCACAGACTTTGGCTATGGGGCGTGGGGGTGGCATTCTGCTGGGTTCCGGGTCACACCGGTATTAAGGGAAACACTAAAGCTGACCTACCTGCTAAGGAAGCCACTTTCTTACAGCCGAGCATAAATAGAGTAATGTCGTCCGACTGCATGTCCTCTTTAAAACAAGCCCTGTTTAGACAGTGGGAAGAAGAGTGGATAGCAGTACAAGGAAATAAACTCCGCCAAATTAACCCTTAATTACTACGGACCGTCTATCAGACCACATTTCAACAGGGATTTCTCCCTCGCCTTGGAACACTGTATCCTGCACTTCACAGTACCTTCCTGACCTTGGGTGGTCAGTTGAGCTGTTCAATCGCACAAGTGAAATCGAAGCCGGTTTGTGAGTTATCGATCTGTTGTGGTCTGAGAAATGTTCCGTAGTGATTATACATACAAAATCGATCCATTGAAATAAGAACATGTGCATGTTTACAGTTGAAAAATATGTTGTCCTTGTTACTATGGTACCCAACAATAACAGATTTGTTGGTTTCCTTAAATAATTCAAAAATAATTTTCATTTAAAAATTTTTATAATATATTATATTGCATGTTTTACAGTATAAAATTCAAAAACCCCAAAAAATTATACAAAAACGAAATTTGATTTTTTTCTTATTAGGTTATTAAAACAAAGTTAAAAAGTTTGGAGTGTGAATGCTACTTAAATATATTTTTCTTAAAGTAACCACACATGTTTAAACAAAGCGGTCTGACAGACCACTCCGTAGTAGTTTTGTGACAAAAGACGTCCGTAGTAGTCAAGGGTTGAAGATACCATTTGGCCATGGATATTTTCAAACCGCCAAAGCCGTCGAGAGGAAGTGGTGGTTTCTCGTCTACGCATTGGCCATTCTGGGTTAACCCATTGGTTTCTGATGCTTCGAGGGGATCCACCGCTTTGTCCTTACTGCTTAAATCTCCTTCAGATTGTGAAAAAGATAAAACATGTTCGTAAGAGGTTTTGCTACCAAATTGCATTCGGAGGATGCTGGGTGATGGCTCCCAAACCATTAATATGGTGTTAGCATTCATCCGTCGGTTGAATGTAGTTGGAAACTTTTGAAAACAATATACTTTTATATAACTCAAATACCATGTTAAGATTTATTACTTGTTATTTTAAGTAGAGTTTATTCATTGTTATGTAACAGGGCCCTTTACTGCCCTGTGACAAGTTGTTATTGTTTAATTATTTGTTGTTGTTATTTTATCGTATTGTGTCCGTAGTGTGTGTAAATTAAAAGTTGAATTTATACCTGTGTGTGATCGTATATATCTCAATTACTTATTAAGTCTATGAGCATTACACGAATGCTCTTCGTTTTCCAGGCAATGATAAACACTCAGGTTTTTCGCCTGTAAAAAAAAGAAAAGAAAATATAATAAGCAAGCTAATTTAATTTAGAATGAATTTCAATACATAGATGCTATAAACATTCAAATGCTATTTTATATTAATCACAAAACCTGAAATAACAATTACCCAACATTATATTTTATGAATTATGTATAATATGAGGTACACTCCTCAATGATCAAATATTACATATACAGTATGTGTATATATATTTCAAAAATTATAAATTACTACTTCACTATATTCTGGCAATTTTTCAGAGGTAGATTTTGCTATTGGAGAGTTGAAAACGTACATCAAACTATGGGAACCCTTAAAAGAAATCTGGGAAGTAGACAAAGACTTGTTTATATCACGCTATGCTAAGCATAGCCCTAGTCCAGAAGCATTTGACAATGACCTTGGAAAGTAAGTTTTATTGTAATATGAAAGATTCAAATTTGGCGGTGTTCATTAGAGATGGTATTACTGAGGAAACGGTTACTATTGAACAGGGTAGACTTTGAATTATTAACTCAACAGTTTTTCTGGATAATAATAAAAAAACTATTAATTTTAGCCATATGTAGGGCTCCTGACCTACCAAAAATAGAATTTATTTTGGAATTAAAAAACTTTCTAAATCAATTTATAAATAGCAAGAATTATATTATACTGGGTTATTTTAATATAGATTGACTAAAACTTGATATCTCAGGCCAAGAACGCCTGAACAATCTTTTGGAAAGGGGTTTTAAACCTAATTTCAAAAACATTACTAGACCGTCTGTTTTAAACACAAATAAGGGTTCGTGTATTGATAATGTCTTTATCAAAATCAGTAGTTTTAAACCAAAGCTTTTAAATGTGCTAACCTTTATAATGATCACTATCCACTTTTTTTCAATAAGAACGATGGGGAAAAGGTTTGAAAATCAGCGTTTTGCCCCTATTAATTATAATGGGTTGATCAGGATTGCTGCTAAACAGGATTGGTACTCAGTGTTGTCGGTGCATGATCCTAAAGAGGCTACTAATATTCTCATTGATGCAATTCAAGATTGTATTCAATATGCTAAAGAAACTAAAAATAATACTGGTAAACAATCAAAAGTTACTCCTAGGAATAAATGGATTACTCCAGCAATATTAAATTCTTGCAATAGGAAGGAATTCTTATACCTTTTATGAAAAACATCCTAATAATGTTAATGTTAAGAATTGTTATAAGAGCTACACTAGGATATTAGGTAAGGTTTATCAAATTAGCTAAACTCATGTACGATTGTGATTTGATAAAGAGTAACATTAATAATCCTAGAAATTTATGGAATGTTTTAAATAACATAATTGGGGGAAAATCTAAAAAAAAATGATGATTTACTTTTATTATTAATGGGCAAAATCAAAAAGTTTATTATCCCTCAATTATTTCAAACTTAATGAACTTTTCCTTCTGTAATATTGGAGCTGAACTTAGTGATAAAATTCAAGAAAAACCAAATTCTTACCTAGTACTGCCTGAAATGAATCCTAAAGCGGACCTTACACGATCAGTAATACTGTCATTATTTTATAATAATGACATTAATACTGACCGTGTAAGGGGGACAAAACTGGAATGATGCCTAGTAATGACGAGAATCCGGATTTTCTGATTTTAAGTCGTCATTACTGGCTTGTTGTGGGGGTAATGTCATTAATAATGATCATGTAGGGTACACCATCATTATTAATGACATTACTCAGTTCATTGTTAAACATAGTCCCGTCAACATACGTACATAAAACGTACGAATACTGAAGAAAAGTAATGTCATTAGAAATGATCGTGTAAGGTTAAAAAGTAATGAAGGAGTAATGATGTAATACTTTTGATGGTAATGACATTACAGGTAATGACAGTATTACTGATCGTGTAAGGTCCCCTTAAGACAATTTGTATTGCACCAACTAGTCCTTATGAAATTTATAATTTAATTGATAAATGAAGTTAAAATATGGTGGCGTTGATAATATTGATGTGAAAGTTATTAAAAAATTGGTGAACTATATCGAAAAAAACAATCTGGCCTGATGCCCTAAAATGTGCAGACATTAAGCCAATATTTAAAACTAAAAATAACCATGTGATATCTAATTATAGGCCTATATATCTGATTTCAAATATAGGAAACATTTTTTTAAAGTTGTGTATTTTAGATTACTTGGCTTTGTCAGGAAGTCAAAAATATTATCCTTGAAGCAGTTTGGATTTTTGAAGAACATGGGGATCAAAGATGCATTAAATTGTATTGCTAGTTTAGTTTATGAAAGGTTAGACAGGAGTTTACCTATTGCCATTACATTTTTGGATCTTGCTAAAGCTTTTGATACTGTTAACCGTGAGATACTATTTAATAAGCTATATATCTATAGTATTAGAGGAAACGCATATAAATTAATTACAAGTTATTTGCATAATAAGAAACACCGTGTTAAAGTAAATGGTGAATGAGTAGTTTTGGTGACGTTAAAACTGGAGTACCCCAAGGAACAATTCTTGGGCCTTTGTTATTTATTTTATATAGAAAAGACTTGTTAATGATTGTGCCTGAGGATGTAATACTTTCTTTTGCTGATTATACAGCAGAAATATCTACTGATAAAATATGGCAACTTGTGGAAAAAAAAAATAATCAACTTGTCTTAATTGTAAATTGGCTGGCATTAAAACAAACTATCTCTTAACATAGATAAAAAAGTTTATATTACCTTTACAAATTACTGTAATAGTGTACCTAAAAATTTGTTGGTTGAAATTAATGGTATGAATATTAATAGAGTGGAATCATGTAAATACCTTGGCATATTTTTTGATTATAGAATGAGGTGTTAAAATAATATCCATTATATTACAAACAAAACAAAATACCTAGTTTTTCTGTTTTATACATTTTCTAAATTTATGCTAATGGAGACTTTATTAATGGTTTACTACGCCTTCTTTCATAGTATTATTAACTATGGAATAATTGCATGGAGTGGTTGTTATCGAACAAATTTGAAAATGCTTCAAACACTTCAGTCCAAGTTGATAAAAGTTGTATTTGGCAATAATATAATATTTCATAAAATGCCGCTTAGTGTGTATCAACTTTTTACTTATACTTAATTACCATTATAATAAACTTAAAGATGTGTTTACTGCCTCTACTAGCATATATAGAAGTAAAAATTTACCTGATGAGTTCCATGCAAAATTTTAACTTAATCTGTTTAGTCTATATATATAAATTATTTATTTAAAAAAATCAAAATGGTGGTTAGATGTTAAAAGAAGCGTTAGAGACATTATGTTTATAGCAAATTTTGCTGAAAACCTCTTTCTCAATTACCTCTGCACATTGCAGATACACTCTATATAAATAAAATATTCTACTTCATATAGGCTATGTTATATTATTTTGAGCACATGGGTTGGCAGGAGTCTCTCTAGTTTCTAATAAAGACACACTATTGGTAGCTTTAATTAGATATCTCACCATACATATCATAGATGCAATCAATTAGAATGGCGTGTAGGGAGGGTAGTGCAAGAGAGACGGAGTACCTATAGGCTAGGCAGCGCAGTGTACAGTCAAGTCTATAGACGATGGCTTTTTACATACCAAATATACAACACAGCCACGCACGTCTAAACAGATTTGACACTGACTTTACTTTTTACTATGTGACTGAGACTGAGGTATAGCCCGCTCGCCATTCTAAATGTGTTGTACTATACCTGATTAATTTTAGTTCTCTTAAGTTATCCACAGAGTTGTGGTTTAATTGATATTACAATTAAAATTTTTTAGATATGTTGCATTTGAAAGTCAGATATCACAGATGGAGTCAATAACAAATGCACACTTTTTGGAGATTAATTCGGTATATTTAAAAGAAGATGTAATAGGACATTGCAATCAATGGGAGCTACATTTAAACAAACTTTTATTCTCCATTCTACATGGTCTCATAGAAAATCTGTACCAGTACACTACAGAAAACGGAAACAGGTGAGCGTTAGTTTTGCTTTTTGTAATCTTAAATTGTACTAGTTCTAAGGTACATTTAAAATTATGTTTAAGTTAATTATAATGTCTTTATAATTTAGTAGCAGACCACTAAATATTGACATTTATTGAGATGGGTTGTGACACAACATGAACTTTTAGGCTCATTTTCTCAGAGGCTTAAAAGCTCTTGTGACACATACAATCCGTGTGATAGAGAATTATGATGAAACAAGTAAAATTCCTATAATGTAGAAACAAAGAATGATGGGTCTATTAAAATAAGAGACGCAAGATCTAGTAATAAAAATTTAATGAATTGTATATACATATCTATCTATATAAAAGCGAAATGGCACTGATTCATTCATCAGCAGAACTAAAAATCTACTGAACCAAATGAGTTCAAATTTGGCATGCATGTTCAGTTACACCTTTAGATGCACACTAAGAACGGATTTTGAAAACATCCCAAAGATAAGCCCAATATTCGCGTTTTTCTAGCGATTTTTTGCGTTTTCTTAGCTTTTTCGAGAACTAATTGGCAGAAAGTGTTGAAATTTGGTATTTAGGTTTGTTTAAGGCATAAAAGTAGTCTGTTAAAAAATGTTTAAGATTCTCCCAAGATTACGCCAGAAATAGACGTTTTTGCATTTTTCCTTGTGTTTTCAATGCGTTTTTGATCATCCTCAAATTACGCCCGAACGGATTGGAATGAAATTTGGTATGTACTTCCTCTAGGGCCTTAGGCGCTCTCTAAGAAAGGGTATGAATAATTTCGAAATTTTAGGAGGGGTTTGGGGGATCAAAGTTACTAAAATCATAATTTCAGATCTTTTATTAGTATGACAATAGTGCTTTTATTATTTAATATCTATATATATAAAAGCCAAATACCACTCACTAACTGAACACTTCAAAAGATTACAATTACGTTAAAAAGACTGAAAATACTAACCACCACGGGCAACGCCGTACGTGTCAGCTAGTATATAAATAAATCAAAGACGCAAAACAAGTCAATTTTAATAACTTAAAAATGTAAAGATAAAAATATATGCAGACTGTAATACATAAAACTAAAAAAGCAGACTTAAATTTTAATAAATAAGAAAAAACATTGGTAAACAAAAGTGCATTATATAGGCCTACTTGTGTGAAAATTGAACATTGATGAAAATAACAGTGCATATTAAAAAGCAGGCAAAAATAATATGTTAAGGTCACATAACAAATCACATATTACAAAATAAAAACACAAACGTCTATAGTGATATAGAAAACAAACTCAATATATATGGCAGCGCTGTTGAGCGACAACGAAGAATTTCAGAGAGGCGTTGTACCGCTCGGATTCGTCTTCAAGATGGTGTAAAGATTGTATAGCTAGTGTTGTGTGGTTTGTGAGTTCATTGGAAAATGAAGGATTGTTTGTAAGGGAGAGTGATAAATAGTGATCTAATGCGAAAATTAACTAAAGTATTGAATATATACGCTTAGTCGTCAAAATCCAGCAAATATTTTAGGAGGATTCGTTATATATCGATTTGTGACCATGTGGTAGGAACTACGCCTCGAAGAACTTCTTGTGAACGCAAGTATCGGTAGATATCATGAAAAACCTAGATATATATTAAACTTTTCGTACAGTTTTGTAAATATTAATAACAATGAAATATAATAACTTTCCAGTCTGTTTTTAAATTAAGTTTTTTCATATAGGCTTATTCTAAATTAAAATTGCATCTCAATTTTGATAAAATCTTAAGTTGTATGTCATAGATTATAAAGTTATGTTTTGTAACTCATGTATTTGAATGAATTTTTCTTTTGTAAGAATATTTTGATTATGAGTAAGTAAAGAAGTTTAGTTATTCGTCACAATGTTTTGAATTTCATTGGTTCCCACAATTGTCCATGTAGCGAGTACTTTAGCAGTAACGAAACACACCCCGGTAAATCAAATTAGAATAAAATGTTTTGTGTAAAATACGAGATGCATTATTATTAGATATGACACATATGAGACTATTTTGAGGGAAAGGACGCTTGCCACGTATAGTGTAATCTTTTACAATAAATAATTCATTTAAACATTTGGACAGATTTTTGTTTGAATAAAGTAAATATAATAAATGAAAAAAACAAATTTGAAAGTATCTGTAACTCTCGTAACACCAAAAACGATATACTGCAGCACAGGAGTAGAACTAAGATTTATGCTTATGATATATCGTTGCAAGTGACACATCTATGCATTTTAATTTATTCTCAACACCAGTTAGTAAAATTTTTGATAGATTACAACACTACTGTAAAGAGAATTAAATTAGCTTATAGAGCGGGCATTAGAGGACATTCTGTTTGAAAAACCCGGTGGAACCAATTTGCTCATTGGACAGAAGAGTCCTGGAAAAATCCAAGGGAAGAATGCTCACACAAACGCCAGTAATGGTGTAGTTATACCAGTAATGTCTAGGAATGATCCCTTCCTGGATAGGGGGAGCACACCTTTTTATTATTAAGGGAATGAGCCATTCTTAATGGAGAACGCTCCCTCTTCCTCTAAGTGATTAGTCTATGGGTCTTTTCAACTTCGTAGCCCTTTTTAGCAGGACCACAAAGATTTACCCGGGCTGTTTGGCCTTGTGGCTTATCTGACTAATCAGATGAGGGACCTGACCACTCCCGCTGCTGCTCTCCATATCCGATCGCTATTGGATAGAATATCCTCAGGAGCTAGGTCTCTGAGCTCAGACTCCATGGGGATAGGTGAAAGAAGCACACAGTTGAAACATGCACTGTTGAGAAACCAGAAAGCTCCAATTCTTTAGTTCTTTACACATTCCATGCTTAAAATATGCGACAATAGTGGCGTGGGCAATTAATGTTTAACAAGTAAGTGTATGTGTGTGTGGGAAGTTTATCTCCTGCTCTGTTGTTCATACTCAAGGATCCAGATCCAAAAATAACCCATTTTTTACGATCCCGTGGCTTCGGAATTGCATGCATAGACTATACTCAATCACCACCTGGTAGTATAAACTACACTTTTATTTTCATCTAATGATAATCCAGACAGCCAACTTTGGTTGGTTAGGCTAAGTTGGGCTAAGTCAGGCAACCCAAACTTTATCAACTGAAACCTCGGGGAGTGTGCAAAGACGAGGTGGGCCAACCTGAGCCAAAGCCTCCGACACTGATCAACAGAACTGGTGTTGAGTAATGTAAGGAGTTTCTCAAGATAGAACGAAATAGTGTTTTAAGTAGTAGTGTGCTCGTAAAAAAACTACAAACGGATGTGAGGGTTCAACCTTCCAGCGACTACACCTTCAGTCACCCATGCCGTACATAAACTGAATTTTAGTAACTCAGCTCCAGCTCTCACCTGGACCAGTGTTCTGTGGTACCACCTATAACCGGGTTTTGGTTTAACAGAGGCACCTCTTGTAGGTTAAGAAACTGGAGTTGGATTGAGAGAGGCTAAAAATACCTTGACAGTACTTATGTTATGTGGTGAAGCCATGACGCATCGTCAGAGAAGTCACGTGTAAACAATGCTAAAATGATTACTGAAAAATCCGAAACAATTCGGCAACCGTCATAGTGTGAATTGGTCACCTATCGATTAACCGAATCCACCGGGTTTTTCAAAGGGAATATTTCTTGGTGCCTGCACTATTATGTTTAGTCTGTAAACCCATAATTTAACATTCAACAGCTGTTTTAAAATAGTACATACTTTTACTTGGAAACCTACTTATAATGGCATTAAGTAGTTGTCTGTATGTATTTTGGATCATATTTTTACAGTTACAGTATTGCAATTAATTACTATTTGTAGAAAAAAGAGATTGTGAGAATTAATTAGAATAAGGTTGCTCATTTATGGATAATATTTATTTTATAAGCTACTTTGTGGCTCAAAATCACACAACCCCTCCTAAATCAAACTCATAAACATTTTCTAAATTATTTTGTTTAAGTTGTTGATAGTTCAAGACATAAATGTACACATTTTATAATAGAAACCACCACAAATGTAATATAATCAATTATTATATTGACTGATATAAAATTTGTTTAGAGTGTAACATTAATTGTGTATGAACAATTAATTATGTTTTGTTCATTATTTCATATAATTTATTAATTAAATTTTATAAATATATTTAGAACCTTGTGTAGATTTATTACAAAATACAAATTTTATGTACCGTATTACAAGCAGTGTTTTTGGCTCTCAGAACTTATAAAAAACAACGTTGAACAAATAATATGTTTTTCTTGATTTATAGTTGATGAATGGTACGTACTTCAAACCATGAAGTATTGAGTTAGATCTGAAAATCTGGTTTAGTTTAATTAAATTTTTCTATGAATTTTTTAAATACAGGTCACAAAACCATTGCAATTGGGTCGGCACTCAAAGTGGTTTAGAGGCTGAGGACTAAGATAATAACTAGCTGACCCGTGCGAAGCATTCGTATTCTAACTTACTTAAATTTCACTTAATTAAAGTACACACCGTATATTTAGTATCGTATAGTGCGTATTTAGTGCGTCATTTAGCAATGGAGTGGCGTAACGGCAGCTCTCCAACTGGGTATTGTTATCATCAGTGTTGCCAACGCCAGGGAAATTGTATTTTTTCGTATAATTGTATTTTGTATATTTTTCCGGTGTAGCGGTTAAGGAAAGCTTTAAAATGATGCCTCATTCATGTAATTTGATGATGTATTAAGGAAGTTATGGCTTACCGACAAAAAAATGGCTTTGAGAAATAATATATGTGATAATACATGATAGGCCTACTAATAATGTATTTAATGTTTATTAATTACTAGTGGACCCACAATGCTTCGCTATTGCTTGGTTGAATTTTAAGGGTAGTTATCCCATTTCATCCCTTTGACTTAAGTAATCAAATTGCAAATAGTGTTATATTCTCTTAAAAATAATATTACATATTTTAGGTTTATAGCTTCTATGAAGTTAGTTTAATTTGTATTTATTTTAAAGGGGTATCAACCCCATAGATCGGGATGAAAACTAACTTATATTTTAAATTGGAATAAATAACACATTTTGAAAAAAATTTCATTAAGATCGGTTGAGTGGTTTCGGAGTTCATCACGGACAAACACTGTGACAAGGATTTTTATATATAGAAATACAGTAGAGCGTCGATTATCCGAACTAATTGGTTGGGACCAAGGGGGGGTTCGGATAATCAATTTGTTTGAATAACTTAATTCAATTTACTGTGTACTCGCTAGACGCTAGTGACTAACCGGTGACTAGCGGCAGCTGTTCCGTTGACCGTACAAATTCCCTGAAGACTACAATTTGCCAGACTATGCGAGTCAAAAACTTTAAATTCAGAATTACGTGCAATACTGTATTTATTTATTTTCATTATACTACACCGAAAACAGCTGTTTTCTATACTTGTTCGTTCATAGGCATGTAAGTTTTTATTTTTCGTGCACTACACCGTAAATTTACCATGCACCAGCTGAATAAACATATCAGTTTTATGTAAACAGCTGATTGATTTTGTGAATGGAAATATAACAGAAAAATCAAACAAGTTTTAATTGTTGTTTTTTTTTTTTTTTTTTATAAAAAGATGTTTTGATTAAAAGTATGTTACTTTTTCGGTGTAGCTTAGTGAAAAATATCGAACATAACTCGCCCAGTAAGTTTTTCCGTGCCTTTTGCGGGAACTATCATGTTCGCACGGAAAACCTCTATTTACCGGGCTTGTAACGTAATATAACTATTACAGTACATTTCCGTGTTCAGATGATTGACGTTTCGGATAATTGACGTTCGGATAATCGACGCTCTACTGTAGATTAGTATAAGGTACTATTTAGTATTGAAATATACAATTATATATCAAGATAGATAAAGATAAAAATGTGATCTTTTAATGGCTTTTAGTTTCATTCAGATCGTTTGTTTAGTTTTCATTATAATTATAATTTAAACTCATGTATGTTTATGGTTTATATGGTGTCAAACAATTTTTTTATTATTATTTTTGAATGCGAAAGTATGTTTTGAAAAGTATCAAACAATTTTATTGATAGATATGATATATTTTATATAAACAATATTTTAAACAGCTTAATATCTCTAAGTATATAGATATGTAACAACCGATGTTTGAATTGAATTTTAATACAGTAAAAATTTTTCGTTGATTTTTGTTTATTTGTTTTTAGTTTTTCAATCTATCCTAAAAAAGCTGTTGGTTTTGAAGAATAATAAACTTATTATAAATTTGCTAAGTAAAGTTGCTATAGTAATGAATGTAAACAAACATATGTGTTGCTAAGCTTTTTATCCGAACAGCTGTTTTCGTAAGTTATGGTCTTGAGTTCATAGAAAAAGGGTGTTAAATTTTCCCCAAATTTATATAAAAACCTAATTTGGACTATTACGAACATTTTAAAACAAAAAAATAGCCAAATTGGTCCAGCCGTTCTCAAGTGATGCGCTTACCAACGAACAGCATTTCATTTTTATTATATAGATTGAAATTGTTTAGTCATATTTTATAATATTACAAACATGTTTACAGAGTGAACATTCCACCAATGACATTAAAAGAGATGACAGAATTCATCGCTTATTTTAAACAAATGAAGGAAGAAGTTCCTGTCAAAGAAAAGGAATTTCCTATTATATCACAATCTATCTACATATTTTGTAAGTTAATAGATTAATCATGTGAATTTTTGTAAAAACTTAACAGTTGAATTATTATTATTATGAATTATTGAATTACAGTAAAACCTCTTATATCCGGATCAATGTGGCGCCGGTCGATCCGTATACCAAAAAATCCGGATTTCAGAGAGGCTTTTTTAATATTGGTAAAGTGGTGGAAATGAACAAAAAATCGTACAGTATACCTTTTTATGGTTAACACGATAAAAAAGAGTACTGTATACACATTTCCAAACAATTACTGTGCTGAAGTAAAAAAACTACCGGACGTATACTAATTTATATGCATTAAAGTTCAGAAAAAGTACAACCTAGGCCTACTAGTATTAGTATTCAAGTTAATACAATTGCCGTAAATTAAAAATGGGGAAAAATAATAAAGGTTTTGACTTAAATACAGTAAAAACTTACTTTGTACAAGTTTAATTTCCACTCGCGTAATTTTTAACACGCTTATATTAGCTTCACTTGTATGTATGTATGTATGTATGTATGTTTGTTTGTTTGTAAGTAACTCTCCTTTGGACTAAAAGCCAGTGGCTAATTACTGTTATTATATCTCTCTTACGTAAGTTCAATCGTTGGCCGAGCGGTCTAAGGCGCGGGTCGTCGCTGACGTCAATCCCCGATCGTGGGTTCTAATCCCGTCCACGGCCAAATTTTTTTTTCAATAATTAATCGAACTAAAAAGTGAAAAATAAATATAGTTTAAAAAAACTAAAAAACACGCTTTTAGAGCATATCAAACTAAAAAGTTAAAAATAATTTTTCAAATAAGCTTAAAACAATAATAAACGATAAATACTAGCATTATTGTAAAAAAAGCGTTGGGCGCTCGATGTACGAGAAATATGGACAAAGCGCCCCACGCTTTTTTTACAATAATGCTAGTATTTATCGTTTATTATTGTTTTAAGCTTATTTGAAAAATTATTTTTAACTTTTTAGTTTGATATGCTCTAAAAGCGTGTTTTTTAGTTTTTTAAACTATATTTATTTTTGTAAAAAAACGATGTAATTGTGGCTTACTTGGCTCGCTGAACCCGCTTCTTTAACGAAATATCTCTCCATCTGCGAAAAAGCAAGAGATCGGCCGCTGAAACTTCTTGTTGTTCGGCTGTACGAATGCCTGGAATGCTACAAAATGTGTCATGGATTGTTTTGACTTTTCATCTTCGACAGGTGCTGGCTCTGTGTTCACTAAATCGATAATATCACTGTCAGTAAATTCATAAACGTCATCTTCATTCATCCACTCAATTATTACAACATTGTTTCTTTCGTCACAACCGGGAACGTTTCTGAGAAGTTGAATGATTTCTTCGTTTGTTTCACTATCTTGTTTTTCGGTTTTTGGCCCTACATCATTCCACTGATCATTTGCTGGGAATGCTTTGTGGTGAGTAACTCGTCAAAACCTCATTCGCTATTTGGTCGAAAATATTCATTTTTGATAGATATATTTATTATATTTTACTACGCCGCATATGGGAGGTTTTGGATATGAGTGGTCCGGATTAGAGAGGTTTTGCTGTATTATGAATTTGTCTGGTGCTAATACTTTGGTTTCAAAATTTATTTTATCCTCTGAAGTACATTTTGTAACCGTGTTTTTTAGGGAAGTATGCCGATGACATCCCTCCACAGTTGCAGACTCGATCTCAGGGATTAGAAGAGCAATGGAAAAATTACTTAAAAAGGTTAGAAGAAGCAGAAGACATGTTAAATATAAGCCAGGTAAAATACATTATTATTTTACATCTACATATATATTTTATAAAATCGTACAAAATGTCCCCCAAGGCTATCATTGTAGTTTTGAAAGTTTTTAGAAATTGCATTTAAAAACATAATATTAACTTGATATGACCTTGGCCCTATTGCATACAATTACTATTTTTAGGGCAGTTTTTTAATCGATATTAAGGTCAGGATTAGTTAAACTTATTTTGAATCTGAAAGAAGGTTAAACTGTGATAAAATGGAGTTTAAACCAATGTTTTTGGTGATCTTAAAGAACTGTTTCCAAACTATTGTTTATTTGTAAATTAACAGGATTCTCAGATGTATTAGGAATATAAGACTGTTGACACTTCCGTTTTTTATATTTTGAAATGCCTATTATTTATTAAAGTCAACCATGATGTTTTGTTGAATGAACAAAATGTTCATCAATATGGGGCTAGGAACAAAATAAACTTCCAACTATCTAAACATCACCTTAATATATATGAAAGAACTAGTGAATGTAATATGAGCAAAAAATGGTCAATATGCTTGCTCTGCACATTAAGGAAATTAAAAATGTTTGTTTTTTTAAGAAATGTGTAAAAGTGTATTTGTTAGGGAGAGCTTACTGAATGTTATTGCATTTTTAAATGATAATGCAACGTTTTAAATTTGTAATTAGGTTGGTATAAATTAGCTTTAAGGCACTCTAAATATTACCTGTTTTTTATAGCTGTCTCCAGACTTGGGGTTATCGATTAAAAAAATGAACGATTAAAATTAATCGTTAAAAATATGGGTAACTTTTAACTTAATCGTTAGTTTTAAAACTGATTAACTTTTAACTCTTAATCGTTAAAATATTGGTTAACGATTAAAACTAACGTCAGTTAATTAATTTGGCGGATGCCTGGAAAG
This sequence comes from Philaenus spumarius, assembly GCA_018207615.1. NCBI lineage: Eukaryota > Metazoa > Arthropoda > Insecta > Hemiptera > Aphrophoridae > Philaenus > Philaenus spumarius. Next base: position 37,404 of record JAGFPH010005997.1, read on the forward strand.
ATTTGTCACAATGGAAATGCCGGCCGGGTGGGTGGGCCTGACAACACACCCATCAGTGTCATTCAATTAGTCCTTGGGTATACGCATGCCCTTATTACACAGTTGGATAGTTTTGTTAATTTTGTATAAGTTGTTTAATTGTTTTGCCCTGTTATAGTGATTGATAGTTTAGATTTTATTTAGTGAGTTAGTGATTGTTAATAGTGTTAATAGTAATTGTTAAATAACATACTTGTCTTATCAAGTAATTGAAATGACAGTATTCTATTAATCCAGTATTGTGACCAGAGTGTTCACAAAAATTCCTCCCAGAATAAGCAATGGAATGATCCATAATTATTATGCTAAGTTCACCATGCAAAACTTAGAATATAAAATTGAACAACAGAAGTCATAAATCACATCTAAGCTATATAAAAAAATATATGACTCATTTTTATAAATATACTGAGTACATATTATTTTTATTTCAATAATAATTAAGATTTATTCGTTCACAATTTTGTTTATTATTATAGGATAGTTTCCGTGCAGGGCTCTTAGAAGAAGCAGAAACCTTGAAGAAAGATACATCAAATTTTTTCGACTATTTTCAATTGAAAGGCCCATTTACTTCTGATATTTCAGCCAAAGGTAATTTTTGTTATTGACGTTTAACAATATCTAAGTAATGGAGAATGTATTTTAAAATAGTAAGTTGAAGTTTTGGAAAATATTAGTTTTTGAGATCCACTTAGTTAACATACAAAAACGTTGTTGACTATTTTGATCACATTTCAATAATAGTGATGAAATACCGATAAACTAAGTAGAGTGCCAGTTATATCAGAAACATTAAAGAACCTCAAGTTATGTGGAAGGCACATTATTCATATTATTCAAGAAGATTAAAGCTATGAGGGTGAGATACGACTAATTAGCTGTCTTTTGCATACTCATATTATAAAGATCTCACATAGTGTCGTGAGCTATTGTTTTGTTTGAATAATATATAGCTTATCTTAGAATAATATTAGACACCCAATTTGAGAAAAATGGAGGAAAAGGTTAATTTATTAAAAGCAAACCATAATATGAAGAGGAATGATCTTGTCTAGGATTGAAAATTTTTAAAGATAGGAGCCCCTTATAGATATCCTTATTTATGAAAATAGTCATATTGCTTTATCAAAGCATTACCAAGTTTTTCAATTGCCTATCACGTATCAACCACAACTGTTTACCTAGTACATCTTAATCTGTAAGTGATTTTGTTTTTGTATGAAAATGAAATAATAATTCGACCACGCATAATAACCACCACTAAAGGGCAAATTTCCAAAATTTAGTTTATAGGCCTATGTTTTAGGGTTTCAACCAACAATTTGGGAAATAGGTCTATTCACGACGGTGCTGAATAGCTGCAAAATGGTTCGCACACCATTCCGCATATTGGGAGTATCTTCAATACACAATGCATTGAGTGCTTCGCACGCCAACCCCACGGTAGAATCCACCACATGGCTTTGAAGCTTCTATGATATTTTACGTTTTGATCAATTTTGGGAAACCAAGCGAGCTATAAGGTCGCGTAAAAAACAAAATGTGCAGAATAACATCCTACATTATATTTGTAGAAAAAACTCAAAAAGAAATTCATTCTCCTAGGAAAAATCTCAAAAAATAGTTACTTCCGGTCAAAAAACGTGCTTCCGATTGTTGGATTTTTTTTGGCTAACGAATTCTTCCTAGTGACGTAGACAACCAACATGTGTACCGAATTTGAACCAAATCAGACTTAAAATGCGGCCGCTAGAGTGCACATATATACATATATATATGCTTTTTAATGACACCCTAAAACGTGTTCTGGAGACCATGATCGGTGCTTATTTGCTACTCCCGACCTTGGGTCTTACCATAAGGGCCACTGCAATAGCTCATTTTTCGAATGGAAATTAATAATTAACACGTGTCACATGAACTAAAAATACAAAGTTTATAGACAATATATGTTTATGAAAAGTATTTACACTATTACCACCATATATTTTCTCCCTTTGTACAACCTATTGTGATGTACTTATATCAAAGCATTTTACTGGATAGAACGCTGTATTCCCAGGGCAGGCAAAACAGACATGGTCCTCTTCTGTTTTGCTTTTTCAGAGCAAACTTGTCACCTTTTCCTAGCTCTGACACCATTTGCATTTCGATCATTATTTTTTAACAGTTTGAACAGCAAGTTCCTTAGTAGTGTCCTTAAAGGAAGATCGGGTGTCGGTGGCAGCAATGCTCTAATGAGTTCGTGGTGAAAATATATAACGGTGTTTTTTTCTTTCTTTTTTGTGCATGTTGTACAGTGCAAATGAGTTTATAAGGGTCATTTGGAGCATATTATGTACTAGCTGACCCGTACGGCGTTGCCCGTGGTGGTTGGTATTTTCAGTCTTTTTAACATAATTGTATTCTTTTTAAGTGTTCAGTCAGTGAGTGGTATTTGGCTTATATATATATAGACCTTAAATAATAAAAGCACTATTGTCTAAATAGTAAAAGATCTGAAATTATGATTTTAGTAACTTTGATCCTCAAAAACTCCTCCTAAAATTTCAAAATTTTTCATACCCTTTCTTAGTGAGCACCTATGGCCCTAGAGGAAGCTACATACCAAATTTCATTCCAATCCGTTCGGTAGTTTTGAAGAAATCGTGATTTAATAACTTTGATCGCCCAAACCCCCCCTAAAATTTCGAATGTTTTAAACCCTTTCTTAGTAAGCACCTAAGGCACTAGAGGAAGCTTCATACCAAATTTCATTCCAATCTGTTCTGTGATTTTGGAGAAATCGTGATTAATAATTATTACCCCCCAAACCCCAATAAAATTTCCAATTTTTGAAAACCCTTTTTTAGTGAACAATTATGGCCCTAGAGGAAGCTACGTACTAAATTTCATTCCAATCCGTTCGGTAGTTTGGAAGAAATCATGATTTAATAACTTTGATTTCCCAAACCCCCCTAAAATTTTGAATTTTTCCAAACCCTTTCTTAGTGAGCACCTATGGCCCTAGAGGAAGCTACATACCAAATTTCATTTCAATCCGTTTGGTAGTTTTTGAGAAATCGTGATGAGTGAGGGAGTGAGTGGTATTTCGCTTTTATATGTATAGATAAATATCTTTTTATAACACCTGATGCCCGCAGGGATAATATGAAAGCATCTGGTCACCATGATCAACTCCCTTTATGTGAGGATTGTACTGAACAATGGGAAGGGGCTTTTCCTTTTCCTGCTTTTGCTTATTTATGATGGTCACCATGTCGTTCCTAAATAGAAGATACATACAAAACATATCTCTTATCTTTCCATCGTCCTACCATCAGTCCTTCAGAGTACTGGGCTTCGTTTCCCCTTGCGCCAGGTTAGCTTTGGGCACTTCAGTCGAGTTTTTTTCCTGTCAGATCGCAGAGTGCCAGTAACATATCTGTTTTGGGCCAACAGTTTACTGGTCAGGGCAAAGCTATTATAAAAATGATCCATATAAATGGAATGCCTTTTATAGAGGAGACCACTCGCCAAGTGGATAAAAACTTTTGAGGTATCTCCCTTTCCTCCAAAGACATTGTTCTTTCTTCCGTGGACTGTAAATCGTAGTCACAAGCCCTCAGGTTCACTCAATGTGTAAAGCTTGATTCTATATTCATGCCGCTTCCCTTTGATATACTGCTGAAACTGGAGGCGGCCTCTCCACAAAACCATTGCTTCGTCGAGGGAAAGCTTCTTTGCAGGGAAGTATATACAAGTCATCTTAGAGTTGAAGTAATCAACTAAGAAAATTATCTTCTGGAGCCGGTCATTCGTGTCTGCTGCAGCATCATTCAGTTTTGAGAAGTAAAGGCATCTCAAGATGATTAAAAATCGATCATGGCTCATGTACTGCCTAAATAAAGATAAGTTGTAGAGTCTGTCTGTTTTCCAATAGTCCTGGTTATAACGTGAAGCGTTATAAAATAAAAATTAGATTGAATTAAAACTGTTTAGAAAAAAATGTGATTGTCGAAAAACTTGAAAAATAAAAAAAAATGTTCAAACTAATAAAAACGTTATATGTGGATTATTACTCACCTAGCCTACACTTCATTATACTTATTCACCTTTTGTATTCGTCGCTTATTATACAACTTTAATTATAAAAAAATACTCCTCTCTCTTCAACCTCTGCTACAAAAATTATTCACCATGTGACTCACCTTAACTCCAACTTATAACTCCACCTTACACCTTAAAACGTCCTTTGTAAAACCTTATAAAAACTCTTCACTTTAACTCTTATAAAAAAAAACTTAGTAATCCTCATATAATCTATTTGTATGTTCTCATGTTTTATATATGCACATATCTTTACCTTTAAAAATATTTTATTGTTAATTTGACTTCTCAGGTCGTGTATCTTTGACTGCTAAAATACTCACTAGACAGGTGATCATGGCTAAACGAAAGAATTCAAGGCATTGTGGCGAAACAACTATGTTTTTACTCACTCATTTTAAGAAAATAATTATATACAAACAAATTCATCATTATCATGAAACAAACAAAACAAATTGTCAATACTTTATACGAGATATAAGTTACAACTATCTTAAATAACTTAAGACGCAATTCCAAACTAAATGAAGTTATATGTTAAAAAAGTTTAAAATTTTTAAATGCAGACTGATATTATTAAATATTATGGCCATTAATGCTCACGAAATTGTTCACACAAATGTTTTTACCTAGGATTTATTGGATTACGTTGGATATTTAGTCACACTAATAAGTTCGACACACCAAAAAGACTACCTCGTGGTCCCATTTACACAAGTTTAATTTTCTTCACAATCACTCGAAAAATTTTTATGCCCAAGCGTACACTAACGCTACACCATCAATGCATTACTTTGAGAAGTCCATTTTTTCTCCTCCACTCCAAAAAACCACCTTTCTTCCCAAAATTCGCCAACAAGGCACACACAAATAAACTACTTACTGTATACGCCATGTTCTTGTTCTAAGGGGAAAAGTTACATGGCCTCTTGAATCAATTCAACTCTCACTAACAATGCGATCTAGCTTGCCTGCACTGTGCATTTATATAAACGTTTATTATATGATTTGTTTGTTACAAATGTTTTCTTCCAATTTGTCATTTTTTATTAATAAAACTGTTTATTATGTGACCATTTATTTACTTTTAATTGCTTTTTTCAACCGCACCACCGTTTTTAGTTATTGTGAACTTTTATACACTTTATATATATTACACACTTTTACTCATTAATGTTTTTTAAGTCTGCTTTTTATTCTTTATTATATAGTCTGCTTATTTTTTACTTTATGTTTATTTAAATGATCACGTTTCAACTATTTTGCGTCTTAAATAAATTTGTATATGTATATATGAATTACAAATATCTATTATTATATATTGCGTCTCTTTTTCTACCAGACCATTCTTCTAAGTTTTAGTCACTATGGGAATTTGCTAGTTAAAATCATACAATGTTTTCGTTACAAGGACTGTAAGTGTTACATGGTTTCTGTTTGTTTCTATAGAGCCACGCAACAGTAGGCCCAAAAAGGTTTTAAATTCTGTTACAGTAAGGTCTTGAAACTTACTAATTTACCTGGTTGAGTTGATTCATATGGGCATTAGTTAGAAAATGTCGTCCCATGAATGAGAAAACCAGTCAATAGGCTTATCATTTCCTGGAATAGGTTGAAGTTTGTTATTCCCAGTAAAGTGAATATGTTTTAGGCCAGATGTAGACTTACAACAGACAGGATTTAAATCTATGTCTTCATACTCATAGTCGCTTTCTTCACTAGGGTCACACAAATCAACAGAGCTATGGTCATCTGACCCGTCAAAATCGTTGTCACTCACCTGTGCAGTGGCCATAGTTAATTGAAAATATAAATAAAACAACTAATAAACATAAATAAAATCTAAACTCACAAAAAACAGGTTGCAATAAAATAAAGAGTAATAACGCACAAAAAAACTGGAAATAGCGGTAAGTTGAAATTGAGGTTGAAAAGGTTCAACAGGTCAGGCACAACAAACGAACAGTAACACGTCCACCTTCGACAAGAGCTGAGCTCACACTGAAGCCTTAATAATAGCAATACAAAGCGGTATGATTTCGACCCGCCCGCATGAGGCGTGCCTGGTACAATTTCATACCGGCCGTAGTGAACGTGTTAATTGCATATTAATAAAACTGAAACAAAATCTCAGGTGACTCGTCAATTAAATTTTAACATTCTAGTAAATTATTAACACACGATTAAGTGAAAAAAATAAAATCCTTAGTCCTGCTCAAAGGTTTTGATCGAAGTTGTAAACATAACTTTAAAGAATAATCTAGGTTAGGTTTATGTTGAATTATCAGGTAATTCAATTATGATAATTAGCTAAATAACTGTTAATTTGTATTCCTACTATATCTGTAACTCTTATAATACCAACACAAAACATTACGGAAAGTGGTTCACATAGTTCTTGAAGTAATACAGCTAATAAAATCGGATGAAATCAGCTGTTATATGTTTAAATCAGGGTTTATTCTTCACAGCTGTTTCTTTGCGTGCTTAATAACATATCATATGGCTTTAAAACAATAACTATTTTATACTCCCATGATATTCAAATGGGAAAATAACAATTAAATAATTATTGATTTTTAATAAACTACTGAATGAATCAAAACAAAAATATATTCCTGCACCCTGTAAGGTACATAGAGGTCCTTAGAGTACCTTTCTGCCAAATTTGTTCTTCGTAGTCTTTAAAATCTTGAATATTTACAATATGCAGAGGACAGAGGAACTGTAAAATATTTGTTATAGTTGGGATAAATACTTTTGTACGCCTATATGTTATGCAATCAATACAATTTTAGGGCCTTCTAATTGATGACAAATTGAACGGGAATGACCACATTAGCAGTATTAGTGCCAAAATTAGCTCAAGTATATTTTGTAACGGACGGTTACAAGAGTTAAAAAATTTTCTTAAGTATAATGTGTTAAAAAAAATGGGGTTCGGTAAAAATTTCAAAAATAAAAATAAAAAAAATGTTAAAATCAAAAATAAAATGTTATATGTGGATTATTCAGCAATTATTAACACCTCTCCTCAACTCATTTATTCTAGTCACCTTAACACCAGAAGTCGTCGTTCATAAAATACCTTTAATCATTAAAAACACCTCTTAGGCCTATTGCCTTACTTCCATAATAAAAATCACCATTTACCTAAACTCACCACATCATATATCTCCCCTAACTCCAACGTAGAATTATACCTTATGCTCCACCTTACTTTAATTCACCTTACTTTCAAAACCTTAATATCACCTTCATTTAACTCACATAATAATAATTAAAAAAAAATAGTAATCGTAGTACTTATAATAATCCACATATAACTTCATTTATGCTCTATTAGCATCTATCTTTCCATAATTATCAATTACTGTAAAATATTTATTAAATTAATTTAATTTCCTCAGGGGTGGATACCTGGCTGTTAAAGTACAAGCTAATTGGATATTCGTGGCTGAATAAAGAAATTCAAGACATTGCAGCAAGACAACTATTTGTTTACTCAAACATAGTTAAAAAATGAATATTTACAACAAAAGATATCAACATTATAGAACAATTAAACAAACAAATCAATTAACTATTTACAAATTATACAAAGTTTTGTCAGCCCTAGCTTGAAAATAGATGACGCAATAAGTAAAATGTTTAAGTTAAGTTATTTCTCAAATTTTGTAAGATTTCAAAAATGCAGACTTCTAAGCTTAAAAATAATGGCCATATTTACTCACGATACCAGTTGTTATAGTATTTGTACCTAGGATTTCACTGACTCTACTCGATATAGTCACTTCACTTTTATTTTATTAACGCGTTCGTCCGACCACATGGCAACTTTTTACAAGTTCACTTTTTAAAGAAAGTATACGAAAGATTCCGTTTTCCAAGCTTTCACCAACTCTTAAACACCTCTACTCCACTTTAGTACAGCATTTATTGCGATTTCCAAAGAAATACTACATTTTTTCACAAATTCTCCACCACCTGCAACTAGCTTGCATACAGTTAGCTACGCCATCTTGAGCTCTCTTTCGACTCTGGAACGTTGTGCGACGTACCTCGTCCAGAACGCTCCGTGCAATTTCGCACGTAAGCCATTTGTGCTAAGCCTTCCGTATCTCGATATATACGCTAATGTTGTGACTTGTTATACATGTGTTTATTTTTTCTTTTTAAGTTGCTTTTGGACTGTCTCTGCCTAATTAAAGTGTTTATAGTTTTATTACTGCTTGTCCTCATTAACTGTTCACTTCAACCGTAATTATTTAAATGACTTCTTACATAGTTCTCACACGTTACATATGTTCATACATTAATATATTTTTTAAGTCTGCTTTTATTTTACCTACTTTTATAGTCTGCTTATTTTTTATTTATTAAAAATGATTCTACTGTAATTATTTTGCGTCATAAAGGAATTTATATATATATATAAAAATTATAAATGTTTATTATTATATATGTATTGCGTCATTTTATTTATTTAGACCAAACCTCTGTGCTTTTAGACACTATGGGAAACTGCTGATTTATTTTTTATCGTATAGCTTTTCTGTTACATGGCTGTTAGTGTTACAATTTGTACTTAGAAGTTTGAAGTCATACTGTGGTACATCGATACTTTTATCAGCCTATTATGGGTTAGTGTATAATTGTTTGAACTATGGAGTTATTCTTTGGGGAAACTCATCAGTTCAAAACATGAAAAGAAGTTTGTCTTGCAAAAAAGAGCCATAAGGCTTATTGCGGGATTACGTAAAAGACAAAGTTGTAAAAACTATTTCCAAGAAATATGGAGTACTTACACTTCCATGTATTTACATACTTGAAATGTTGATTTTTTTAAATTCAAGTGTGATCATGTCCAAAATATGGATATATACAACTACAGCAACAGATAAGCTTATGAGTATCGTGCCAGACAGCACAGGTTAAATTTATACTGCACACTTCCCTCACAAGCTGGTGCAAAGTTCATGAATAAGCTTCCTAAAAGCATTCAAAATAAAAAAAAAACATTTTTTAAATTTTGTGTTGGTTATTGTAAAGTTTTCTTCTTGTTGTTTAATTGTATTTTGTAAGTATCGATCAAATAACTGTTGTTTTATACTTGATTTATATGACTTGTTTTAATCAAATATTTTTGTCAACAAAATCAATAAGAAATAAATAAATAAAAATAAATAAGAGATGAAAAAACCTAATAGGTTATAACTGCCTGAGCATAATTGCCTATATTACTCATAAAATCTAAAAATCTAAATATAAACATTTTTATAACAGCTATGACTAATAATAATTACACTATAAATAAAACTATTTAAAATCCTATAAAAAAGTACTTCAAATTATAAAATTAGTCAGTGAGAAAATAAACTGGTAACACCATAAACTTAAAACTAATCAACAATTATAAACATTGGTACAAAATAAAACAAAATTCCAGTTAAAAAAAACCTCCACACTATAACATAAGTAACAACAATCAAAAAACAAACTTCAAAATCACAAAACAAAAACAACATTTTATTTCATTGCAAACTATTTCTATTCCCTCCAAAGTTAAGGTGAAATTGTAAAAGATACAGAGTTCAGAAAAAATACCGATTGTTTTAACATGAAAACAGGAGAAGTTAAAAAGACATTTGTGAAAAAACGAATATTTATTGTTATACAAACAAGTTAAATAGAGTCTACATAGAGCCTAAGCTTGAATAAAACGCCTGAAACCAAATTGGAATAAAAGATGGCTAAATTGGAATGAAAGCTGGTTTGCTTCCTTCACGTTTTCCATGCGTTTTGCGAGAAGGAAGCTACTGCAACAAGCGTCCGGTGAAACGGATACCAGGCCCGTCAGAAAGAAGGAATAATTAGATACAACAGCTAGGCACTAGTAGTGTTGTTGCCACCTGCCAGTTGCGTTCACCCGCTTTTTCCTCCGTTTTCGTGAGTTCTAGGGAATTTTATATTTTTCTCGACCTTTTTTCAAGGCACTGCAATACTAACGTACAGATTGCTGGATGACAAAACGGACAGTTCTTACAACCTATCTATTCCCTTTTTAGAAGAAAACGGAATCGTAAAGCAACGGAAGAAAAAACAACGGATGGTAAAGGTACACTAAGGCGAGGTCAACAGCATTTGCCGCGTCTACGTGTAATATGAGTTCAGTTTCACTTTGAGCGTTTATCTCCTCCTCGCTTTCCTTTGAGCCGATCGACGCTATATAGAACTGACACTAGCAGTGATGTCCCCGCACTTAATTTACGCCTTAACAAGTCAATAAGTTGATATTATTCTTGATATCCGCCTATTCCGAATTCCCGCTAAATTGAACAGTGTTCTGTCCCAATTAGTCTGGAATAGCCGGACTCTACTATATACATATACATTTTTTTCAGCGTTGTAAGTAGTAATACGTCTGTTTGACTAGAGAATGTGAGGGATGTGAACCTCCTCTCTTACTTGGCTGCACCCCAGTGCAGGTTCTTAAATATTTGAATTTTGTATGCATTTAATTTAAAGCCTAATGGAAGACATTTTTGTTTTTTATTTTAGATGCTTTGGCTTTGTTGGGCGAGATGCGTGAACAACTTATGGAATTGTTTAAAAGGGAAAAACAGCTCAGGGAAGATTTAGCTATCTTTAATATATCACATCCTTTCAGTGAAGAGCTACGTATTTTAGAAAAGGTGTGTATGCATAAAAATCATTCTTAAAATGAATTTTGTGATTCTAAAAAAATCTTAATTCCATATCAGTTTAGCAGTGTTGGCTTGGCTAATGTAAAGTTTTAGGGGTGTGATTTATCACTTTGCCTAGTATTAATGTCACAGTTTTATTAATTTATTGTGTTGATCAATCTTGAATAGTAACAGATTATCATTACTATTATATATTATCTATATTATTATTACTATTATTACTTTGGGGCCTTCATTTCAGAAAAAAATCGAAGATAATTCAGGAAATTGAGAATTAGCCAGGAAAAATCAGTTAAAATCAGGAAAAGTTTAAAATTGTTGTAAAGGACTAAATTGATTGCAACAAATAAAAAAAATGATTTACTAAGCTTCAAATTTCACAAATATTTTTAACTACTGTGAACATTTTTAAACCTGTAAAACACATTTAAACTATGTTTTTTTCATTAAATTATGATGATTGGCTTCTATATCATAGCCCACTAAAGAATACCGTTGAAGGACGGGCTTGTGTAAACCGAGACCTTGAACGCTCCAATCGCCTCAAACGCTCCAATCGCGTGCGACGTTGTCATGTTCTTCCCACGCTTCTAATCGACTGTGGCTGATTCAACGCATTTATAATTCTTTAAACTGTGCGATCAAGCCTCGAGCGGTAAATACCAGGAGTGTTCAAGGCTAGTAGATATGGCAACGCTGCGCGCCCATCCTATTGGCCGCCTCGCAACGGTATTCTTTAGTGGGCTTTGATATAGTTCCCACAACTGCCTTGAACGTTTTTAAGTAAGAACCATTACGTTTTAATTTTTGATGTAGTATTTTTGTAATTAGTGGTAAGATGTGTTTTTAGTAAAAACATTTTTTTCATCACTTTTGCATTGTATGAGATAATAAATACTAAAAACTATTAGTGGTAGTGAAATCCCACATCAGCAGCATCATTTTACAACATATCACAAGTTAAAAGTCAACGAAGTTGGCAACACCATTTGTTTTAGTTGAGGTAAAGCCCCGAGTTGGCAACACTGTTTTGAAAAGTAACGATTAAATACATAAAAACTAAAGAGTTTACACGACCCATGCTTGGCTATGCCATCTTGCAATGTATTATCTGTGATAACAAAGAAGTTTAAAAATATATCTATAAAAATGTGCATTTGAGGCAGCACGTATATGACAAAGCTCTCATTTCAGCCTAAGCTACCTAGACTTTGTGCTAACACAACTTTTCACACGTACAACTGAGTTGTTGCAAGTGTCAATTTCACGTAGTCACTTTTAATTTCATTCGATCATTTTGAGAAGACTATAATTTGTTGATTTCTAAATTAACTTTTAGTTAATTAATTTGAATTAATAGTTATTAATTTTGCACAATACAAGTACTTTTAGTTATAAACTGTGGTTCCCTAAATAAATAATCAATCGTACATAACAGTTGCAAATCTATGTTTAATAACATATTTTTGTTAGAAAGTATAATATATTGACATTAATATACAAACATTTTGAATTTTAGCAACATATATTATGACAACAAAAATAAAGTTAATTTATTCTTATAATACTATATTTACCAACTTCCTAATAACCATTCACAGTTAGTCTACATCAATAAAAAACAATGTGTCCTCTGAACACTGAGCTAGCACGTCAATAAGAAAAAGCATTTATTTCTATAATGTTTCAACAAACACTCTTATAAGAAATCTGTTTTTCCTTCGGTAACCAACAAATCGTTTTCTTTTATACGACAAGACTTTAATTATGTTTAACATAATACAACGGCAACGCTACCTTACGATACGACTACCTTCCTCCAGACTCAGAGACGATCTTTTAAAAATATAAATGTATATTCTTGCGGCAAACACCCATATGATGTTCATTTATTATTTTAATCAACAAACTATTTTTATACAACAAAAACTTTCAATTAACCTTGTTGAAATACGATGGTGATACTGTAAATGCAATGTGTAAAATTATTATGTGTACGTATATTTTGATATTTTTGTTGAGTAGAAAAGAAATATGTTATTTATTATACAACATCCAGGCAATTAAATCTTCAATATTTCATAACCAAAAATATAAGACAGTATATAGATTGGCTCACTTTTTTGTAAGGATAATTTGTCTGATCAATCCTGATTTTTTCCTACACTGATTACACTTTTATAGAAAAAAACTATGTGTAATTACTTGTATTTATTGAGGCATATAACTTTCTTGATTTACAGAATCTAAATTCACTAACTCTTGTCTGGGAGTTGACTGCACAATGGGATGAAGCTTGGGAGGGTTATAAGACTGGAATATTTTGGGAAATTAAAACTGAAGATATGGAAATGATGGCAACAACTTTATACAAGAAATTCACAAATTTGGTTAAAGAGTTGAGAGATAAGAACTGGGAGATAATTGAACACTCGAGGAAAAGAGTTGATGCATTCCGAAGGGTTTTACCTTTGATAACAGATTTGAAAAACCCGGCGATGAGAGAGAGGCACTGGAACAGAGTACGAACTGCTATGAACATGTTAGTATTTACTGTTTGTTAATTTGTTAGTCATCTGTAGTTTCTATAATTTGCTCATCTCTGTCTCAGGGAAGCACTTTTAGTATACACAAAAGGTAGTTTTTCTGGGCTGTAGAAAAATTGAAATAAACTATATAGATTATTCATATAGACTATTCATATTATTTATACATTTTGTCAACTTTTTTGATTTTTAAATGTATTCTCTTGATAGAATCATGAATACTATCACCTTCATTGCACATTAAAAAACACAGAGCTAAATGAACATCTACGAAGTCTGTTCAAAACAATATACGACTTCTTTGAATAAAAAATATATTTTTTTAGATATACAAAAAATTATATTACTCCCTTCCCAGACTCCACGCACTTTTTCCACCTGTGTTGCTACTGTTGGAAGCATTTCTGGAAGGCTTCTTTTGGAATCGCATTCAGTCGGCTGGTTGCATTCTGTATTATTTCCTCCCTCAAATCGAATCGGTGTCCTTTCAATGGCATTTTCAATCTAGAAAACAGCCAGAAGTCTCATGGGGCCATGTCTGGTAAATAGGGAGGCTGACATACCACCGCACCTTCATGTTTTGCCAAAAAAATGATGATTATGATGCGAAGAATGTGCTGGAGCGTTGTCGTGATGAAGCTACCAGATCCTGCTAACCACAACTCTGGTCGCTTATGCCGCACAGCATCACGGAGACGTCGGAGGACCTCTTGATAGTATTTTTTGGTGATTCTTTGCCCTTGGGGGGCGTATTCGTGATGTATAACACCTCGACAGTCGAAGAAAACTGTTAACATGGCCTTGACATTGCTACGCACCTACCAAGCTTTCTACGGTCGGGGGTAGGATGTCGAATGCAGCCATTGAGAGGACTGCATTTTAGTTTCGGGGTCGTAATCATCATGTTGTCCCTATTCGCGCAGCCTAACATGTCTTGCGCAATTTACAAACGAAGCTCTTTTTCTTCTTCTCTTGTCAACAGCTTTGGCATGAATTTGGCGGCTACCCTTCTCATGAGTAAACCTTCAGTTAGAATGGAGTGAGCGCTTCCAACACTTATTCCAACTTCTTCTGCCAACTTTCGCACTGTTATATGTCGATTTTCCAGCACCAAAGCTTCAACTCAGGCAACAAAAGCGTTGTTTTTGCTATTGGAAGGCCTACCAGATTATGGTTCACTACGACGGATGTGCGACCACTTTTGAAGCAGTTATACCACTCTTTAATTTGTGTGGCACTCGTGGCATCCTTTCCAAAAGCTTTTCGAACTTTTCGATTAGTTTCTGCTTGATTATCGCCGAGTTTGTAACAAAATTGAATGCAGTAACGCTGATCGACTCGTTCCGTCATTTTAGAAAATTAAAAAACTGACGATCGTTCTTTAGACTACTCTGTTCAAGACGTGTTCAAACATAAATGACGTAACTTATCGGCCGGGAAAAAATATCAGCGTATTCCTAACATGTTTGGACACGTCTATGCTGAAACACGTCTCCCCCACCTTCAGTTTTCTGCCCGTAAAAAAATAAAGTAGGATACTTTTTGAACAGACTTCGTATGTTTTCATAGATATCTTTTTCAACCATCCTGGTGCAAGATAGTCTGCTTAATTATCTAATAAAATTATACAACCTTAAAATGTCTATCAAGATTTATATATGTAGGTCCAATTTCTAGGAAAACAGCTGCAACTGAACTAAGAACTACACTGAAAATGTAATTCTGTTTTTGTTCACTATGAACGAAAATGTGCTTATAAGGTTGCTAGTACGAATACTGCATTACTAAAATTACTAACTGCTTTATTTACTACTTAACCGTTTGAGCTGAAATTTAAAAGCTAAGCTGTTTGGTAAATACAGTTTTGTAACAACTTCAATAAAGATTGCTTATGGTCTATTTTAAATAAAGTTAACTTATTCAGCTTGTTAGAAATAGGCCTGCCTACAATCTGTAGACTAAGTAGAAAATTGATAAATATAAAATTATAAGTAAGTTTTATTTTTTGGTAGTTTCAGGGCTAAACAATTTTACTCCTCTATATTGTTTCAAATTTTACTTAGAGTTTTTACTCAAATTTTATCACTCAATATTTTACATGGTTTCATTGGAATCTGGAAAAAACACATCTGAAACAAAACTATTGGAGTAAAATAACATGTTTTTTATTTCAAGTCAAACTGATTGATTCAGTTATAATAAACTACAAATAAGTTGTTTTCAGTGAATTTGATGAAAACTCTCCAGAATTTACTTTGGAACTTATTATTGAAATGAAAATGCAAGATTTTGCTGATGAAATCAATGAGATCTCAAGTTCTGCAACATTTGAACTCAACATTGAAAATGTAAGTATGCCATGTTCAGAGTAGTTTTTATAATTTAAGCCATTTAAAAGGAAATAATTTATGGTAGGCCTATACCAAGTACTGTACTATGAACATAACAAATATTTAAACAAATGGCTGTAAATAGAAACAACTCAACTATCATACTATCCTTGCAGAAGAGAAAAGTACAGCAATAGAATATTTTGAATACAATTTATTTATTATACACTAAGGACTCTGCCCCAGCTGTGACATGTGGTAATGCCAATGCAAACTACAAAATCCCTCATCATGTTTATAATTTTTACTTTAAAAAAAATTCATTAGGAATTTTTACGGAAATTATGATTGATTAGAACAGAGGCACTTCGATCTAAGTTGGGTAGTGGGTGTAGCTGTGACCTGTACATAATGTAAGACATAGATCAAAATAGACATGTAATATCCCCAACATTTGTCCACAAAATCCCTAATTTTGTCCATAATTTTTACATTTAAAAAATTTTTTATAGGAATTTTTAATATTTTTGGAATAAAAAGAAGCCTAAAATATTCTCTGAAAAGTCCTCTAGATGTTAATGAAAGTTTCGTCTAAATCGGTTCAACCATTCCGGAAATTAGCATGGCCAAACATATAGACAGACGCACAAAAAATGTATAAATGTGTGTTTAGGTGTTGGTAATGTGTCAATAATCATATGAGCTTAGAAAAAGGCTTATATTTTCAACTTACAGCCAGACACTTTAGTTTTATTTAAATATATAGATGTATTTTGTAAATTCTGACACACATTTTAAAATGAATAAATAAATATAAATATATTTCACAAATGATTATTTTTTATATTAAATTTCATTAGTAAGCATTTGTTTGTTGCCTAGAGTAATTTATGTAATTTTGTTTAGCTACTGGTAATGTTTAAGTAGCCCATTTTTTTCATTAAACAACTGCCTATTTTATATCCCTTGTTCAACTACAGATCGTGTTCAACATCTTTTTTTTTGTGTATCTATCAATTTCAGAGTTCTATGTCCCCATTATCAAGTCTTGATACACAATTCCAAATGACTGCTTACTTTAT
>JAGFPH010005997.1:54299-75947 GCA_018207615.1 Philaenus spumarius
TTATATCCCTTGTTCATCTACAGATCGTGTTGAACATCTTTCTTTTTATGGATCTACCGGTTTCAGAGTTCTATGCCCCCAATATCAAATCTTGATACACAATTCCAAACGAATGGCTATTTATGATCCCAGAAAGGTATAGTCCGTCCTCAAACAACCCAAGAGACAGTCGGCAGAGTTCAAGAAGTTACACTTGAAACAGGTGTCTGTCATAACCTACTGTTTTGGTTATATTGAAAAAACTTCTATGTATTAAGCCTTAAAAATTACTACTGTTAGAAGAATTGCAATATTCCAATATTTCCAGTAATGATAAGTTTCAATTTCAAAATTAAAAACAGTTAGCTATAAAAGTAACATGACAGACCACAGGTATAACGAATCAATTCAGAAATTATTTGTATATAGTTTTTAAAATCGATTCAAAAAGTATCTTCATGTATTTAACTGATATATTTATTAATTATTTTGTTGTAATTAATGCCTAATAAACTTAATTTGTTATTTTTATCAATGTTCTATGTTTTCAAAGGGTCTGAAACAAATTGACGATATTTGGGGCAAACTAAATTTGGATATGGTATCCTTTAAAGACAAAGGTCTGTATAGACTGAAAGGTGTTGACGATATATTTCAGACGTTGGAAGAACATCAAGTACTGTTAAGTTCTATGAAGGCTACAAGGTGAGTTTAACACATTTAACATGTTATTATCTTGTAACTATGGCGCTAGGGTGGAATTAACATTTCATCGATACAGGAGATTTTGATCAAGGAATAATAGGCCTACATATTACACAGTAAGTTAGGCTATGTTTTCATAAAATTTTCAAAATATATTGTTAAATGGGTTTTGCCTTATGATGTAACTCAAAGTTGCAGCAAGGATGTGTAGGTTAAATTTTTCATAAATTTGCATGCATTTTTTGTTTTGACTAAAAAATAATCCTTGTAATTTACGTGAAGTAGGGTACACATAAACATTGCAAATTAAATGACTAAGCCTTAAAAATTAAAAATCTTTTTGAAAATAATGCCGCTCAGCCTTCACTGTTGCGGCTACAACATGATCGTTGAAAGGTATTCCCTCAACTGACTAAGGAACTACTAAAGCCTAATTATCAATTAGTTAGGGACACTATGTGATCTAACAGTGATTCAAGAATTCTTTTTAGAAGTGCATAAGGAACATTTTAGAGTTGACTTTATTTTTTTAGAATTTGTTATGTTAAAGTATATTTATAATATTTTGAATGGCCTAATAAATGGGTAATGTGGCATTTCTATATAATAAAGAAAACATTTTTTATACTATTTTTTTTTAGCATACAACAATTACTAATCACATATATTATTTCTCAAGGCCATTTTTTTGTCGGTATGCCATAACTTCCTTAATACGTCATCAAATTACATGAATGAGGCATCATTTTAAAGCTTTCCTTAACCGCTACACCGGAAAAATAGACAAACAGCTTAAAATTCATGTTTTAATAACAAAAATTGATTAAAAAAACTTTTATATTATACTTTGTATGTTCCTAATGAAAGGCACCATCTATTAACCATCTGTTTGACTAGCATGACAGCTGTTAGTTAGATTGTTTACATTGTAAGATTGTATAGGGAAACTGTTATTTATAAACCAACAAATGTAAATAAATAAACTTAATTAACTGAATTAAATCAACGTGTTAAATCAGGTAAATGTAGGCCTACTCCGAACTTGCGAAATATTCGCACGGGTCAGCTAGTAAAATTTAAATAAAACAAACGGAAATCAAATAGTGAACAAAATTCTTTTTGGTTACATTTTGACTTTGGAAATTCACTGCCCAAGGCGTTAATGTAGTCTAATATTCTTGTAATAAAAGTCAAGACGGTTCATTTTTTAATGTATATTTGAGTGCCTAAGTTAATTTTTACTTTCCATTTATGTATATGTACTTCAAAAAATATATTCTATGCCTCTTCAGATCTCCATTTGGGGATACTAAAAACACCTATATGTAAATTTTCATTCTAGTCAAATAAAAGTATGTGGAAGATGTAATAAACAGACTGAAAGACCTGATGAAATCATACTATATGAAACACCAATTTTAAACTAAAACTTGTTCATATAAAACTTGATCAAATTCAAAACTTCTAGGAAGATAATAAAGTTACAATATATTTTACATTGCTAATGCTAAATTGTATTTGACATTAATAGTTAGTTAATACATCTTTCTTAAAGTTACTCTTGTAATACAAATTTGAGAGATAATTGGTAATTTCAGAGTGTTTACTGAACAAAATGTATTGGATCTATGTTCCCAAATATTCCAAATGTAATGAATATTAAGGAGGAGAAAATTAACTGTAATAAGTGTATTTACTGTCCCCATTTTAAACGTGGTTTAAAACAATTTGATTTGTGATGTTATACTTGACAATTATTATTATTACTATTATTAGAGTGTTGTGTGACCTGCCGCCAGGACACACTGCACCTAAACCATGATGTCCTCTGTGCCCCATGTAAAAGCAGCAGTTCACATCAAACCAGCCCTTTTCGTGAAACGAAGGAGTGTGCATGGGGTCTTCCTCTTGTATGCAGCTGGTGTCAGGGCATCCTTGTCCCAGATATTTCTGCCTCAGTGATGCAAGGGCGTCACATTCGCATAAAACATGGAAAGAAGTTTCTTCCTTCTCTTCACACCTCCAACATAATGGGTTGTTCTCTAGTCCCATCAGGTGGAGGTGCCTCTTCAGAGAATTGTGTCCCGTGAGTAGTAGACCGACCATTAACCTCACTTTTACCTGCCAAGACCCAGCAATGAGCAATGTTGTGCTCATATATCCATCCAGGCCATCAATGAAGTCATGTGCCTGTCTCTGACCTCTTACCGCCTCTCTTTATCTGTGTAAGTGTTCTGATTGAGCGTTTATATTCCTGTCATCGTTTCTGGGCCAATCGGTGGAGTTCCAGCAAGTTTATCTGCTATTTCATTCCTTTCTAATCCTTCATGTCCAGGTACCCAAACAAGTTTTACGTGCCTACTGCTTGACAGCCAATCCAGCAGTAACTGGCATTCAAATACCAACTTTGACATTGTTCTTGAAGCTATAATGGCCCTTATAGCCGCATGACTATCAGAACATATCGTAACATCTGTACTCATGCTTCCTGAGTTCGGTATTCGTTGTGCGCATGCAAGTATTGTATAGATCTCCGTACTACTCTATTGGAAGACCGTAGAGTAGAGCCCCAGCGACACTGAGTATCTTTTTTGTGTGTACAGTCCTTTGTGCATGTACATTCCGGCTCCCGTACATTTGTCTGTTTTGGACCCATCCGTGAACCAGATCTGTCCATTTCTAAGATTCCTGTTCTTGTAACCAATCTCCCCGAGCCGGGAAAATAGACTCTAACCTCTTGAACAATACTTGACAAACCCTTGAACAGAATAATTATAGCCTTTTACATACCATCATAGCTTACATGTGGTGACTAATACTTTTCATTCAGATTTATTTATCAGACTTGGTAGAAAGCTAGTGCAATATTTTTACTTGATCTAGTTAAATGAGCTAATTGTGAAATGGACTAATTTATTTATTGTATTATTTTGCAGACATGTCCAACCTTTTATTAAAGAGGTAGACTATTGGGAAAGAGCTTTATCCTTGGTTATGGAGGTTCTAGAAGGTGTGTTGACAGTCCAAAGACAATATCTGTACCTAGAAGTGAGTAATACACTACAGTTTATGTGGGAATTTACTATTCTATCGTTATTTAAAAAAACTGATCAAATATGTAACTGACATGCACAAAGCAGTTTCTATTTCCTATTCAACGATATTAAAATGAAGTGTATGAGGTCTGTCTAAAATGTTCGGTGAATGGTATGATAAAAACATAAAAACAGAATGTACATTAGAAATACCTTTATTGGCCTTCAAAACAATCTCCACTAGACACAACGCACTTCTGGCAACGTTCATATGGCGACTTAAACTGTAGGAGAAACTGATGGCTCCCACTGTGTCTTTGCTACTACCCACTTCTTCTGCTATATTAATCGCCGATCTTTTGTTAGCTTCGCTCGCACACGTTCAATGTTTTTCAGTGTCCTGCTTGTGGATGGTAGTCCTGATCGCGGTTTGTCCTCCATCGATTCTTTTCCAGCATGCAAACCAATCGTACACACATTTCCTACTCACAGCATCCTGCCTGTACACTTACACCAACATCTCATGGGTTTCTGTCGCCGTTTTACCCAATTTGAAGCAGTACTTAATGTTGAGTCGTTTCTCCATGGCTTTTCGACGCATACTACTCGGAACACTCTTTTACTGTAAAAATATTACAATAGAGTCTCGCTCAATTCCCAACTGATGGCAGGTCCTGAAATGTACATGCCTGCGTACGCATGCACGCGCGCTGTTTCAAGCGTTGAATACATCGGTATGAGATTGACTTGTGAGAAAGTAACTTAGATAAAATAAAACCTGAACACAAAATCTCACAATAAATACGTTTACTAACCTCAATCACGTTTCAACAACAATGTCACCATCCTCAGTGATGCACGCAAACTGAGTTATAGTTTGGTTAGTAGCTCGTGCATCACTGAGGATGGCGACATTGTCGTTGAAACGCGTTTGAGGTTAGTAAACATATTTATTGTGAGATTTTGTGTTCAGGTTTTATTTTAACCAAACAAATAGTATCTTCATAAAAATGAATCTGGTTTATCGTCTTTGAATAATTATATCATCGTAACAGTAGTTTAAGTGTAACACGTGTATAGACTCAATTCAAGTGGCATCATCGTAAAGTAATTTGAACATATGAAAGCGTTGTAAAAGTTGTAACATAAACAGTGATTTCATCGTAATTTGTGCTTATTGCAGGTGTGGAAATAGGACACATGCATGAGTGAATATACTATTTCAAAGTAAACAAAATTGTGATTTAAATCAAAGGCTAAATATTTTCTTTGTTTGAACCTAGTTTGAACACAGGTATATCTTGTCTGGCTCTGTAATTTTGTTTTTCATTACGATTTCTTGGTTAAAAGTTTTTTGAATAATATGATACATTATATTGAAACAAATTTTCAACTGTTATGTTTCATACCATCAATTCATTGAGATCCATAACTCATAAGTGCACATGTTGTGCATAATTAACCTTGAGAAATAATTAATAATATTTGAAATGCAGCAATTAAAAATGTGTGGTGTGATATACAACTTGTTAGCAATATACAACTGTAAAAGTACTGCAATAGAAGCCTCGCTCAATTTCCAACTGATGGCAGGTCCTGACATGTTCATGCCTGCGTACGCATGCACGCGCTCTCTTTCAAGCATTGAATACCGATTCACTGAACTTTTTAAACAGACCTCATATGTAGGCATTATAACACATAGTTGTAACAAAGATACGTAGGTAGTATTTTACATTAGATTGCATTCTGTATTGATACTTATATCTCTTGACTGTGAGGTTAAAATAATAGAAGTGAAGTGATGTGTTTAGTGAAATTTAAAAGAAATATTTAATAAAACTAAACTAATGAGATAGACCTTTGCCGTCTTATTTCTTGCTTTTAGTTTTTTATATAAGGCCAGTACAACTTGTATAGTACTCACTTAAAAAATTCAATTGAGCTGCATCAAATTACCTGCAAGAGGAGTTGATTGAGTTCAGGCAGACCCCTCACTACACCATAGCCTATGATTTCGGAGATCCATCGCCTCCCTTTGAAGTGAGCATTACCAAATGTATACTTACTTATGCCCCCACTCCATATTCTATTTTTTAATGGCGTTAGCATATTTAAATCGGTTTCTAATTTTTAATTTTGTTAAAATGATTCCAGAATATTTTTATGGGAGAAGATATCAGAAAACAAATGCCCAATGAATCATATGAATTTGATTTACTAACAAGCGCTTGGACTCTTATTACTGTAAAAATGCATGAAGACCTCAATGCAGTTATAGCTGCACATGTTGATGGTATAGTATATAATATAGCTAGTCAATACTTAAGAAACAAAAGTCAATTTTGATGTTAGTTTTTTTACAATTATGATATAAATATTTAGTAAGTGTTAGATAAATGATTTCGTGTTGATTTTATGGGCTTATGTGAAACAAAATTTAAATTCATATTTTTTTATCATTGTTAAATTTTAAATAATGATTTTAAAATTTAACCTCCAACCAATATACAGAGGTTGGCCCATCTTTAAATAAGGTGACATTAGCAACCTTGATAATTATCGGCCTGAGTCATATTGACTTCGATGTTAAAAGTTTTCGTAAAGATTGAGAATATTCAAATTATGTCGTATTTTTAACAATTTGGGGTGTTATCTGAAATTTGGCTTAAGACCAGGATGTGGAACAGTTTCAGAGCTGTACATAGATTGGTGAAACAGAATTTATGGACCAGTTGGTGTCTTCTATGACCTGCCTAATATAGAATACATAATATTTTGTTAGAAAAAGTCAAGTTTAACGAATTTTCAACTAATGTACTTTCATGTGTAAAATCATATTTGTATGAAAGAAAACAAAGAACTATTGCACATAGTAACAAAGGTAAATACATTTCAGCATAACATTACAAAAAGTCAAATAATAAAAAACAATAACATGTAAATTCTTATTTAAATTTAATGAATATATTAATTATTTGCAATTAAAAACATATTACTAATATTATATTTACTTTAAAAACAAAACTTTACTAAAATAATAATATAACCTCAAACCTATTGTTTATTTAACTTTTGAACTGTCATCTAGTTAATTATATATTTCGACTTACCGTCTACAATATTCAATTTGTTGTCGTATTATACGACGGCCGTTTCAGCTAATCAGCCATTATCAAGTATTTTGTTTTTTTATAGCAGGATATCCTTTGTCACTTACCACAAAAACACTCATTACATTACACTAACACAACACAATAATAAATAACACGATACATTATTTAAAAAGTTAAAACAGAGTCAATGTAAAAAACTTCGACTGGTTGGGCCCAATATTCCGATATGTACTCAACTAAGTATTAACTTTTTTACGCATAATTGTACGCCAATTTTTGACTCAGCGTGGAGTGAGGTTTTGCTACGGTACATCCACCGTTTTCTCCAGATCTGGCGCCTGCTGATTTTTTTTTGTTCCCACGTCTTAAGAAGGCCTTACAAGGATCATAATTTGTGGATGTCGGAGGGATTCAGAACTAAGTGACGGCAATTCTGAAAACGATTCTACATGAAGACTTCTCCCACAGTTTTGAGGTGCTAAACAAACATTGTCAGAAGTGCTTTGTGTCTGGTGGAGAGTATTTTGAAGGCCAATAAAGATATTTCTAATGTACATTCTGCTTTTATATTTTTTATCATACCATTCACCAAACGTTTTAGACTGACCTCGTATATATTAGGCCTACACCATTTATAATTTATGTCTGCTTTAATATTTATATGATTTATGTGTGCTGTTATTAAGTTATTTATATAGCCTATATTTTATTAAATTTACGTTTTTTATTTGACTCTAACTTCTGTTTAATTTATTTACTAAGCCTTTGCGTCTTATACAATATTATACCTAAACTTTATTGTGGCTAAACTTCACTATGCGTCCCTCTATATATTTTACCATTTCTCTCGCTCTCAGTGGTCACACATGTCACAAAGGAGGTAAAAATGAGGGGCCTCAGTGGTCCATTTTTGGATCGCTTTTATTTATGATTTAAAACACCTAGTATTAGTTATGTTACTATCATTTATGCAGGACTGGGGATACCACTGCAGTAGTTAAAATAAATAATTGGAGAGAAATGAAAATACCATGTTTGAACTTTCATCTTTGTTCACTGTAAATGGCTTGAAATTAAATAGTAATAAAACAAATTGTAAAACTTCAGGTTGTTAATAAGGATGAATGTGTTTTTAATAATGCCAGTTGTAACGTTAAGCATTACAATAAAAAAAAATATAAGTAAAGTATAAAAAAATGTGTTACATAATTTTAATAAACTCAAAAATACAAAAAATAATGCTCAATATCTATTAAAAATAAAGAAGTGTAAGCATTTCATTCAAAAGATTGTTTACTTTACTAATTTATCTCATTATTATCAACTACAACACTTAACTTCTCAAAAATAAACAATGTCAAAAATCTAACCTCAAATATGTACTGTTTATATTTACTAAGTTTTTTTTTTTTTTTCTTTCTTTATGCCTAATGGCAGGCTCGGAATTGATCCATGTAGCCTCGTTGTACACTTTTTTGTTTATATTTTCGTTCTCGCTGTTATTGTTCTGTATCTTGATAAGCGATTTTTGTGGTTGTCTGTCTATTTATGTTTATTAATATATACCTGGGGAAAACTTAATGTTAGTCACATTACATGTATGTATTTATAACTATTTAATCTTTTGTGTGTATTATTAGTATTATAGTGGGGATACTAGGATTCTATTATAATTTTGGGATTAGGATCATGAAATGATATGGGAATCTTCTCGCCAGGGGTCCGTCTGGCATTCCTAGCCCGAATAGGTAGGACCACGGAAGAAGCACCCTGGGTGGGATAACATTTATGTCTTGTGTATTATTTGTTTGCGATCATATTCTTTTTTTAATTACAGCCAAAAAATTGTTTATTTCATTGTAAATATAAATATCTTTAAGTTTTAGAATATTATTTAATGTAGGCCTAATTTCTCTACTTTTTGCTTTAATTGTATGGAAGCATTCTTTCCTAGCATATTCGTACATTGGGCAGTCTAGTATTATATGCTCTAGAGTTTCCTTATTACCTGTAGTACAAAGTAGGCATAGGGGAGTAAAATACTGTTTAATTTGGTATAGTCTATTGTTTGTATTACCGTGTCCGAATCTAAGTCTGCAAATATTAACGATGTCATGTCTTTTCAACTTGACATTGCGATACCAGGGTATTTTAGGTGTTCTTTCCTCAATTAGTTTGTACCACCCCGCTTTTTCTGCCGATTGGTATACTTTATTGATTGTATCGTAATGCAATATTTTGTGTACCGTTTTAAAATCTTCATATGGTATATGGAGGTCAATTAGGTCTGTACCATCTACTATAGCTTCTTTAGCTATTTTATCCACGAATTCGTTGTGTATTATGCCACAATGACTGGGAGTCCAGTGAATGATAATGTTTTTATAACTTTCTATTATTTGTTTTACTATGTTAAGTACTATACCTTGTGATTTGAAACCATTATCTATATTTTCCAGAGTTTTAATAGCTGATAGAGAATCTGTGCATATTACAAAATCCCTGCCTTCCACATTACTAATATATTGTACTGCCTTTAATATTGCATATATTTCAGCAGTATAGCTGGATATATTTTTTCCTAGGGCGTATTTAGCTGAGTGTCTGAGTTGTGGTATATAAAAGGCAGCGCCTGCTCCTATTTTGTTTTTAGACCCATCTGTGTACACCTGAATATGATCGCTATAATTACGATTTAAATTTTCTATAAACAATTGTTTCAATACTACTGCATTGGAAGATTTTTTAGTCACGTTAGAATTATTGAATGTTGTGATACATTTAAATGCATTGTCAGTCATTATCAATGGCTTTGCAAAATCGCTAAATTTAGTATATTGTGTCCTATTTTCCAAGTCAGGGTTAACCTGACAAATTACTTTTATGGACTCTAAGTATAGAGGAGGTTTTTTTTTTAACCAATAAGGCATTTCTTGCACAATAAGTATTAAATGCATTAAGTTGTCATAAGAGGGGTGTGTTTTGTCAGTGATTATTTTGTATACTAACCTTTCGGTTAATAGTTGTCTTCTGTTTTCCAGTGGCATAATTGAACTTTCTGCTTGTAAAGCAATGATGGGTGTAGTTTTAAACGCACCTAATGCTATTCTCATTGCTTGATTTTGGATGAGGTCTAGTTTTTTAAGGTTACTGTTACAACTTTGCCCATACAAAAAGGAGCCATAGTCCAACTTAGATCTGATTAAGCTTTTATATATTTGTAGTGTGAATTCTGGATGTGAACCTCTAAGCCCACACGCGACAGATTTAATTATGCTTATATCTCTCTGACATTGTAAATATATATTGTTTATGTGACTTTTAAATGATAAATTAGCATCCAAAGTGATACCTAGCAGTTTTATAGTATTTGCAGAAGGTATTGGTTGCTTGTTAATATAGTATTGTTTAAGGGGCAGATTTCTTTCCCTAGTAAATGTTATAGCGTTACATTTGCTAGCATTAATTTCCATTGATAAAAGTTCGAAA
Organism: Philaenus spumarius; assembly: GCA_018207615.1. NCBI lineage: Eukaryota > Metazoa > Arthropoda > Insecta > Hemiptera > Aphrophoridae > Philaenus > Philaenus spumarius. Next base: position 64,624 of record JAGFPH010005997.1, read on the forward strand.
TAATGTTCAATTTCTTTTATACCTAGTTGTATAGTATTGTGGACTAAGTTGTGATTTTGGTTACTTGAATAGATTACAATGTCATCTGCATATTGCAGTGATTTAAGTTGTAAAGGTAAATTCACATTTATGTCAGAAATATATATAGAAAATAATAAAGGACTTAATACGCTGCCTTGCGGTAAACCCCTATTTGTACATCTACTATGTGTACCGGTTTGATTTATGAGAGATACTTTTCTATCTGTAAGCCATTTCTGACAATATGATACGAATTTGGCCGGTATGTTACATCGGATCATTTTGTCTATTAATTTTGGGATATAAACGTTGTCATATGCCTTAGTAATATCTAAAGCGATTACCACTGTAGTTTCCTTATAAGAAGATGCTATTTGAATTTCAGATACTAATTTAATTAGATAGTCATTACATCCTTTATATTTCCTGAAACCATATTGGGTATTAGGTATTATGTTATGTTTCTCCGTGAACCATTCTAATCTATTTTTAATCATAGTATTAAATATTTTAGTGAAACAGGGTATGAGCGATATAGGCCTATATGAGATTTCTGCTTGATTGTCTTTTAAAGGTTTAGGTAATGCTATGACCCTAAAGTGTTTCCAAGCTTGTGGAATGTTGTAAAAACCATTCCAAATTTTATTATAGTTATTGAGTATGTTTTGTAATGCATTGTCAGGTAAATGTTTTATCATACTGTAAGTTATGCCATCTAATCCCGGGGATGTATCTTTCTTTTTTTATTTTATGGCACATTTTAATTCTTTGAGTGTGTAATCGACTTCTAAATAACTATTAGTTGGATTGATTTTTGTATTATTGTTAATTTCATTAAAATGTGGTACATAATCTGGTATGATAGTCTTCATAAATTTATTGCACAATTCCTCATTATTTTGAATTGCATTAATGTTATTTTTATTTTTTCTGTTATATTTTAATTTTTTAACTACGGCCCACGCATGTGATGATGATTTTTTCTCCCCTATTAGCTGACATAATCTTTCCCATGCTAATTTTTTAGCATCTTGGATAATTTCCCTAGCTTTGACCTGGGCTTTATGGTATTTATTATAATTTAGGGGTGACATATTATTTTTGAAATTAGTGAAGGCTAGTCTCCTGTTTGCTACGGCCTGGGAACATTTTTCAGACCACCATTCCTTTGCTTGGAAACCTGGTTTATTGTTATTATTATCTAATTTGTATTTAGGTATGTATAAATCCGCTGCTTTTAAAATAATATTGATTACCTGATCTATGGGGCGCTAGGACTCTGATGGGATTATTTCATTTACTTTGTTTTTAATAAACTCATAAAAGGAAGTCCAACTTGCTTTTTTAAAATTATATTTTGTATTTCTTAAAATTGCTAAATTCAGAATTTATGCCATCATTCAAATTGCCTATTTCAAATTGTATATAAATGGGGAAATGGTTACTCCCCATTGCATCCCTACCTACTTCCCATTTATCCAGCAAAGAATGTAATTCTGGTGTTGTGAATGAGAGATCTATGGTTGATCCCTCTTGGTTCAAGGTAGGTAAGGTTGTGTAGTTGTTATCATTAATCAGAATAAAGTTGGATTCATTATATGCCTTAAATATATCGTTGCCCCTAGTATTTGCCTTATGTGCGTTCCAATAAGGGTGGTGTGCATTAAAGTCTCCGCAGACTAAAGAATATCCTGAGTCTTTAGAGAAAATTTGTTCGTGCCAAACTTTAGCGTTTGTTTTTTTATTTGTACAATATATGTTATACAGTGTAATTGGAAATTTAAAATTGTTAATTTGTATTGCAAGTATTTGCATATGTTCATTATTGTAATTAAAGATACTATTATACATTATGGATTTATGTAAAATAAAAGCTACGCCACCATAACCATCTTTTCTGTCTAACCTATGCACTATGTAATTGTTGTCTATGATATTGTCTGTATTCATTAACCATGTTTCCTGAATAATACCTATATGAATTTTATTTTTATTGAATGAATGTATGGTCTCATGCCACTTAGGCTTAAGAGATCTTACATTCCATTGTACAATGTTTAATTTATTTATTTGAATGTTGTGGTTTCTCACTTTTATTTAGTGGTTTATTATAAGGTTTATTTATGTATTTATTAGCATTTTCTTCTTCTATGTTTTTAATTAAAAATTCGACTAGTAAGTCGTCTACTTTTTTTTTATTTAATATTTTCTCATCTTGCACTTTCTGTCTTAACTCTTTAATCTTGTTTTGTATAAGAATTTTATAGCTATCTCTGTTTATTGGTGAAGTGGGAGTGGTAGTGTTTGATTTCTTAAATGTATAGGATGTTCCTTGTTTTGCTATATTTAAATGTGGATTAGTGCTATTTGGTTTATTGACTGCATAGTTTGTTTGAGTTTTTTTTAAAATGGTTTTAGGTCTACTTAGGCTAATAGGCCTATCTCTTGTTTGTTCATTGGATGTACCAGATTGGGAGGATTCTATTTCCCTCTCTTCCCCTAAAAGTTCATATTTATTGCTAATAGGTGTTTGTTTCATATAATGATTATGTGACTGAATTATTGGAAATTCCTGACTTTGATTTAATTGTGTCATTTCTGAATATGTTTTAGTGTTCCCTCTATTTCTATTGAATTTAGGATTTTTTGACGGAAAATGAGTACTGGCTTCGAACAAATTTTCGTTAAACATGCTAATGCATTCTAGTATTTTCTTTTGTCTCACATATTCTGGACAATTTTTGTTGTTACTGCTGTGTTGACCTTTACAGTTAACACAACAGCGTGGATTGGTACATTCATTGGAATGATATTTTTCCCCACAATCCCTACATAGTCTCTCCCTATTACAAGGAGAGTTGGCTACATGGCCATACGCAAAACAAATGAAACACTGTTTAACAGGAAAGGTATACTGGTCTACACGCATTCTTACATAGTTTAGATTAATAAACTCTGGAATTTTGTTAGATTCAAAAGTAATTTTTATAAAATTTGTATTTACTAATTCATTTTTAATTCTTTTTTTAATTCGTTGCGCTTTAATAATGTTGTATATGCATTCACTGTCATACATAATTTCTTCTTCTGTAACATTAGATTCTGCGAATACCACACCGTTACATTCTACTCTAGCTGATGGGACAAAAGTAATAAACTCATTTAAATGGTCTGAATTTAATAACTCATTTGCTGCTATGTAGTTTTTACATATAACAGTTAAGCTTCTACCAGTTCTTTTAATAAAATCAATGTTATTGTGGTGATTCTTTATAATTTTACCTACTGTAAAAGGGTTTATTTTAGTTTTATTTTTAGTTTGTATTATAATTTCAAATGGACCACTATTATGTTCTTTGTAATATCTAAATGTTTGAGTATAACTTTTTTTAAATTTTGGGCTTGAACTTTCTTGATTGCTATCAATAGATTCATTGCTTGAATTGTTTCTTTTTCTTTTATCTGTTAATGTTGATGTATTATTATCTACTAGCTTATTTTCTATATTTGGTTCCTTAATTAGATTAACTATTGAAGCTACTGCTTGTTGTGTCTCTTTAATGGAATCTTCATCCATGCTATCAGGATTGGCTGAACCATCCGCCATGGCGTATGGTCCAGCCTATTGCTTTATGTTAAAGAACTACAATTTATAGGATTGGTGTGTTGAAATTTACCAGAATAATTTAAATGAACTACTATTTGTTAAAAGGTCTTAATCTACTTACACAAAAAAAAAAACTTGGGTTAGTATTATTAGTTTTAATACACAATTGAAATATTAATTATCTAACTAAGACAGGTTTAGTTAGGTTAAAACACGCAAATAGACAACCACTGTGCACTTATGTAATAAGATCCACTGTTATCGGCTGCTTCCACTGGACTGATTTACTAAGTTACTTACATTTCATCTACAACTAGGTCAATCTATGGTCGTTTCGGCGGCCATTGACATTGCACAATATAATGATGTCACTGCTTTGTTAGAGCCTAGTTGACCGATTACAAATTAATTTATCTTTTATTCAAAAAATCTCGAGAGGGTGTAACATCGGCAACTCTGAGAAGAGTCATATAGTAAATTTTAACAACATTATGTCTTTTGAGAGCCAATATAATTAACTGAAATGAGATGTTTAATTTAAAGAAATTATAATTGTAAATTTATTTAAGTTTATGAGAGCCAAAATAATTAAATATAAAGATAACTTTACTTATAAAACAATAATTACTTGTTTAAAGTTGAATAAGAGGATAGATAAATAAATAAACAAATAATAAACTTTTATAATAAATTTTAATTATATAACTTATAAACTTATATATGAAATATAAAACAATAACTTTAATAATGAGTTTACATATATTTGAGAAATGATTAAAATATAATTTCATAAGTAAAATATTAAAAATAATATAATTTAAAAGTTTATATAACATATTTTCAATAACGATTTTCATATAAAGAATATACATTATATAGCATCAGAGTTTCACATGATCCTTTGAATAATAATTACATGAGCCACAGATGAAACAAAGAGTAATATAAAATAAAAAACTTATATAATGTTTTTGATAATGTATTTTTATAATTGGAATTGTATAAAAACTTTATATAATAGTATAAAACTTCGTATTATGACCTTTAATAGTGACCTAAATTAAATAAACAACGAGCGACCTTAAAAAGACATTGTAATGAAAGGAACAATAATATTATATACACTATATGAAGATAAAGACAACCATGGCAGTGAAATAGAATTAGAAGGCAGTAGAAGGTATATTGTAGCATCCTAAAGCTACATAATCTTATTTTCTTTCACTTAATTATAGAAATCCAATTCGGCTACTTCCCTAGATTCTATACTCGTCCTAATCTTAAGTAAACACTCACTCTGTCTTATCTGAACAGCTGCTAGTTCTATGTCAACCTACGTCACAGCCTCTGACGTTTTCTTTAGTCCGGACTCTTTCTATTTAGAAGTTTCTCGAACAGTAGGACACACAAAGTAGGTCACGTCTGATATCTTCCGCCGATAGTAAACGTGCTCTCTTGCCGAGTTTAACTCCGTCTTTACATATTTTAGCAATTAGTGTCAATCCAGGTTAGTGAGATTAAGTTTTTTTTTTTAAATTGTATTTCTTTTCTATTCAAATCATTAATCTGAGTTATGCATAATAAATCAATCTTTTGTTTAACCTTAAGACCATGTATTTCAAAGTAGCCGTTTGGTTTGATTTGGTGAAAAATCTAATTATTGTGAACTAAATATTTTCTTTCTTAAATGCATTTGAAGTGAAAGTCAAATAAGTTTTCGTTAGTAAAATCTGTACCAAAAAAAGTCTAGGTAAAGAACTGTTTTATGTTGCATCATTTTGAAACTAAAATGTTAAAAACCATTGTTTAAACTGTATCTTTGTTTGTCTGACAATAGCATGATATTTGGTGTACCTTTGTGCATTTAAATATAGAGATTTTACTATAAACTTTAAAGCCCTAAATTTCATTTTAAATCTAAAGTATCCGACTTTGTTTAAACCAAAGCTTTAATTAAAGTAAGTTTCAGACAAGTTTATGCAAAGTTTTACTTGTGTTCTAAAACATGTGACAAAGGCACTAATAAATTTTTGTCTTTTGATGCAGTTTTAAACTGGACCAAGATCGACCCGTAATGACACCTTTTATATACTGCTAGAGCTTCACCTTTTTTGTTTTTTTTTAAATAAGACTATCCTTGCCTACTGGCCTGTTTATGTATTTAAAAAAAAAAAAGGAAATAAATGTAATGTGCTATACTAACAGAAACCTTTATAAAGGAATGAACATTTTTGGATATAGTTGTGGTGCAAACTGGTAAAAAATAAAAATTAACTTTACGTAAAGGCACTTAAATGTAAATGTAAAGCCTGTTAATGACAATGCCTTTGAGGTTAAATTTCATCTACATTAACTTTTCAATAAAAGGCTAGTGCTAAAACAATTCACCCAGTGTGACATTTTTAACTAGTTTAAACCAACAAATGTTTTTCAAGTGAATTTTAAAACAAGAGAAAGTGTGTTGTTAAAAATAATTATGTTGTCTTTGAAGTTAAAACAAAAGAAAAATGTATATACTATTTTAGAGCATAAGCTAGGCTAGGTATAGATAATTAAATAAAATATATATGGATGGGATATCGCTATAGCACTTTTGGATTTAACAGCCCCAAAGGGGCTAGTCTTCTAAATTGTTTTAAATTGTTTTGTTTATTATTATAGTGACGTCACAAACTTTATTTATTTCTTACCTATTTATTTATTTTTGTTTAATCTTCTAAATTAATTATTTTCAATTGAATACAGATATACATATAAGTTGGCCAACATTGTATACTAAGGTACGGTATACAAAATGTCCATAATTATAAAAAAAGCTATTGTCTGTTAGTTTAAGTTTAACATTGTACCTTTTCATGTAAACTTTGTCCTAAATAACTACCAAGTTACAGAATATGTAGAACTGTTTGTATTTTTTTTTAATTGAGTTTTTCTTTGTAATTGTAAATCTTAAATTAATTAAAACTTAAACAAAGGGTGGGTTTCTTAGTGTTTTAGGGGAAGGGTTTTTGTAATAATTTGTAACTAAATAAGGGCGTATAAAAAAAAAACATTTTTTTTTTTATTAAGGGCATGTAAATTTTTACTCTTTGTTGACAATTTTGAATTGTCATATATACTTTCTGTTAAATAATTTTGGTTAACTATTAAACAAACTATTTGTTACTAATTTGACTTTTAGTGAGCAACCTTTATTCTTTGTAAATGGATAACTCAGTTTGTCTTGGTGAATATTTTTTTGAAAATATAGTAAGGCTTCCTTAATAATTTTGTGGTTTATATTCTGTGCAGTCTTTCACCTGCTCTTTTGGGTCCGGTACACTCCCAAATAATTTATTTTTCTTTTAGACTGCAACAATATCCGTGAAGAAGGAAGTTGCTTTAAGCGTGCTGGGGTCCTCTAGCCTTTACCATCAAAATGTCGGACTGTATAGTTCTATTGTGATTGACTCCAGTGAAAAGTGTTTGAGATGCGGAAATTCGTCGATTTTTATAAAATAAAGAGGTTTGGTGTGAAGCCATGAGTGGTATTTAAGTGACAATCATTAAAGTTTATTGGATATACATGGATTAATAAGTTTGTGACACTAACGTCCATGTCACAGAGAAAATAATAAAATAAGAAATGAATCAGCTGTTTCCTATAATGACTAAAGATACAGAGGTTTGGTCTAAATGAATAATGACGCAATACATAAATAATATTAACCATTTATAATTTTTATATATACATTTCTTAATGACGCAAAATAGTTACAGTAGAATCATTTTTTCTTTAATAAACAGATAATAAAACATAAAAGCAGACTGTAAAAGTGGGTAATATAAAAGCAGACTTAAAAAACATATCAATATATGAGCGTGTGTAAAAGGTGAAAATTATACAGAAACTTTGTTTCAATGAGTGGTGCGTTGTAAATGAACGATACAGAGCGGTATTTGGAATTATGGACAGTTCGATGAATAAATACAAGTAATAATAAGACACAACATCGGTCTATACGTTGAGATATGGAAGGCCTAGCACAGAGTTGCGGACGTGACTTTTGGCTCGTACAGTTCTGAGAGAAGTACGGTTAACAACGCAAGAGAGGAGAGGAGAGAAAGAGAAAGAGAAGTCAAGATGGCGTAGACAGCTTTGTACAAGCTACTTGCGGGTGGTGAAAAATTTGCTAATAAAATGTAAAAATTCTAAAAAGATCACGACGAAAGTTATGTGAGTGTTAAGTAGAGACGTCTAGGAGTTTGCAAAAGTAAAAGAAGTGGAATCTTCCATATATTTCTTGTAAAAAATGGACTTTACAAAAAGTTGCCATGTGCTCTGTGTAACGCGTTGGTAAAAAGGTGAGAGAAGTGACTTTGACGATTAGAATCAGTGAAAATCCTAGGTAAAAAAGACAGTGCAACGAGTGAAATTGTAAGTAATAATGGCCATAGGACGTATTTTAGTCTGCAGATATTAAAGTTTTTCATTTTATTAAGAAACTAACTTCATTTAACTTCTATTGCGTCATTACTTAAGGTATGGTTCAGGAAACTTTGTACAACTGTAAATAATTTCTTGACTTGTTTGTATATATGTATCACTATGTTTGTGTTTCTTAATTGCTGTAAATATCCATTTTTGATCATGTTTGAGTAAATAATTGTTGTCTTGCCGCAATGCCTTGAATTTCTTTATATAGCCACGAATGTCCGTTTAGCCATTACTTTGATAGCCAGGTTCCCACCCCTAAGAGAATAGAATTAATTAACAAATATTTTTCAGTGATTGGTAATTACAAGTATATATATGCAACAGAGCATAAGTGAGGTTATATGTGGATTATCGCAAATATTATGATTGTTATTTTTTTTATTAAGATTATGGGAGTCAAGTGAAGGTGATTTTTAAGGTTTTAAGAGTAAGGTGAGTTGAAGTAAGGTGAAAAATATAATATTGTTCTACGTTGAAGTTGGGAGAAAGATGTTATGGAGAGTTAAGGTGGGCGATGATTTATTATAGAAGTGAGGCAATAGGCCTAGGAGGTACATAAGCAATTTTAAGTATTACATGAGCGACGATTTTTGTTTTTAAGGTGAATAGGTAAAGGAGGTGATGAAGAGATATTAATAATTATTAGATAATCCACATATAGCATTTTTATTTTGATTTAAAACATATTTTTTTTAATTTTTGAACTTTTTACCGAACCCCATTTTTTTTTTTTTACACAGTATAATTTATAATTTATTATTATTTTTATTTTTTGTAACCTTCCGTTACAAAATGGCTTTCCCAACGTGGGGCTGATAAACGAAAGAAATTTTTATTTTATTTTTTTTTGTAAACATCCGTTACAAAATGGCGCCCAATGTGGGGCTTTTAAACGAAGGCGAGATGGATGTCGTGGCGACTTTGAAGATTTTTGAGGCGTTGTGGCGGGCAACCAACAATCTCAAATTGATAAATATAATTCTGAATATGGCAAATAGAGTTGAAATGAACGATTCAGGGTTAGGCCTGGATCAGTCCATCAGTGTGCAGGATGAAATGGGAAATTTAGAGGGGAGTGAAATGATAAAAGAAAATGTAAGTGAGGTTAGGTTGGAAGGAAATATAAATGGTAGGTCTAGTGAAATAGAAGCACTTATGTGTTTCATGAAACAGATGAACGAACAAATGAACAAAAATTTTGCAGATAATAAAGTAAACAATGATAGTTTAAAAACTGAAATAAAAAATTTAAGTGTAAAATCTGAAGCTAGTTATAACGATTTGAGTATAAAGTTGCAAAATGAGATGGAAATAATGCGTAAGGAGTGTAGAGATTTAAAAATGGAGAGTGACTTAAAATTTAGTGAACTTGTCAAAAGCATAAATAATGTAAAAATAGAGTCAATTGATAATAATAGAATCAATAATTGTTCCAGATCTTTTGAAAATAAGTTGGTATACATAAATGAGAGCTTAACTGATAAAGTAAAAGTAGTGGAAGATAAATGTCTTGAAATTGACGGCAAGGTTGAAAATGGCCTAACTAAAATGAATAAAAATGTGAACAGTAAGATAGATGTTGTAAAGGTGAAAGATGGTGTGACTGAGGTTTGTGATTCTAAAGTTGACGATAAGTTTGTTAAGCCTAATTTAACAGATTGTATGAATGAAGTAAGTAATGTAAATGAAGTGGTTGTTGAAAAATCATGCGACGATTGTGTTTCAGGAAATAATATTGTAGGGAGTAGGCCTAATGTTGTAGAGTTTGGAATTGTTAACAAGGTTAATGGAGATATTTATAAAGAGGTTATTGTGGGAGTAAGTAAAGATAAAGAAGTTGATACTGGAATGAATGTTGAATTAAAAATGAATAGGCTTATCAATGATTTGAGAACCAAAAGATTAAACTTAAAAACAACTAATAAAGGTATAAGGAGTTATTTAAAAATAAACAGAAGGTATATACTAGAGAGAATTAAAAAACAAAAAACTGAACACAAATATAGAAAATTTAAAAGTAATGTCGGGAGAGAGAAAATCGTAAAATTAATAAAACATAGACTAGGCCTACTTATTTTAAAGAGGCCTACGAGAAAAAAGAAAAAGTTGCTTACCTGATTGGTGTTTCAATTCCTTATGTATATAGTTTTTTGTTTTTTGTTCCTTTAGTTTAAATAACTTATAGAAAAATATAAACTTGAAATATATAATAACTTGTAGTGCGAATGGGGCGAGTATGGAAATTTCGACGGGGAGTGGCAAACTAAAGATTTTAGATTTGTTTTCACTAATTTTAAATTCATTTTAATAAAATGTTGTAGGGGGTTGTACGTTGGATACAGAGGATGTATAACAATGCTGTGACCTTCAACAACATGTTTGGGAGTTTGATGGGGGTTGATTAAGGAGTGAATGATGGGAGATATGTATGAAGGAAAGGAAATTAAACAAAGTAAATATTTTTTCAAATTTCAATTTTATATTTATAATTGATGTTTCTCCATAGTTATAAGGATGGTGTTTGCTGACGCACACCATCACAAACTTGTTTTATGTACATATACATACACCGATGAATATTTTATATTTCTTCTTCTTTCCATTTTTTGTCTGGTTATTGCACTCTGATGGAATGATCCATGTACGTTGTCTGAGAGGGGGTCATTGCCATTTTTAGAGGTCTTATTCACAATTTGATATGTAGGTGATGTGTTAAATTGTTATGAATGTATATAAATGTAAATGTAAATTTGAATATTGTGAAGAATTTGATTTGTAGTGTGAATGATTGATTAAAATGTGTTAACTGAGAGTGATTGAGTGTAGAGTTGCCACAGGTTAGAGATGAAAATAAGTGAATTTTATTTGTTGCCAAAGTAATTTATAATGTGTAGAATTTGATTAATGAGTGAATTTTGATTTGCAATTGATGTATAATGTTAATTTGCAGGATATATTGAGCCTGAAGGCATGTTGAGAGATGAACAATAAGAACTCTGATACTTGAATGATTACAATGATGTACAATTTGATTGATAATTCTGATGATGAATAATGATGTGTAACTTGATTTTTTAGTAATGTTGATTGTAATACTTAATTGTGAAACTTAATTTTGATGTGTAATTAACTTTTTAATGTTGTTTAATTGTGATATTTGATTTTAATGTTTGATTGCTTTGAGTTAATTTTTGAGTTTTTTGAATTTTTGAATTTTGA